>ML108804.1:0-19557 GCA_003697995.1 Taxidea taxus jeffersonii | reverse complement strand
TGTGTCTTCCCTCCAGGAGTAGGGCAGCACCCTCAGGGCTCTATCCCAGGCAAGCCCACCAAACTCTAAAACTCCAGTCTTTGAGCCCTGCTGGTTGCCAAAACTCAAAAATTCAGCCCCTCACATTTTTCCAGCCAATGACTTTGGGAACTTCTTCCTGTGTGCATTCTCCTATGTTCTCCTCTCTCTGTCACTTTTCTCCACAACCAGGGCTCCCCCCCTCCATGGTACCCACAGTCCATTTCTCTCCCAAACCATGTCTCCCCACTTCCTACCTTCCTCATTGTGACCTCTTCTCTCACTCTAGTTGTGGGGTTTGTCCTGTCAAGCCTTAGATTGATCTATTGGGTATTCAGAATGATTTGATAGTTACCTAGTTGTACTAAAGGGACAAGACAAGCCAAGAGTCCTTCTACCACTGCCCTCTACCTCCTACCTCCTACCACC
This sequence comes from Taxidea taxus jeffersonii, assembly GCA_003697995.1. Classification (NCBI taxonomy): domain Eukaryota; kingdom Metazoa; phylum Chordata; class Mammalia; order Carnivora; family Mustelidae; genus Taxidea; species Taxidea taxus. Next base: position 19,110 of record ML108804.1, on the reverse strand, counting down.
ATTTCTCTGGTGGCTCCTCTACCAGAGAAATATTTTGTAGTTAAATTGTAACTCCTAGAGTTATTAGTTATTGATTTGAAAGTACTTGAAACTGCAAAATATGAGCTAAAGAAATTTAAGACACATTTTGGATGTGCCCGTTCTTGTCTCCAAAATATATGTAATAGCATATTAGCCCACATTCTCCAAAAAGCTGAGTTTGAGACAATAGGCACATGCTAACATTTTATTGGGAAGTTGTAATCTTGGGAACACAAAGAGGAAAAGGGCAATGAGCTAGAGCAAAAGCAGAGTGAACCTTTATGAAGCTTAGCATAGTTCCTACAGAAAACATTGTTGGTTGCTCCATTTTATTGATGTCTGTGGTGAAGTGGTATATAAGAGCTGTGTCTCAGAACATTATGCTATGGAAGGAAGATGGGAGTATTTATTCCAGGCACATTCTCATTACTGTTCTTTTGTTGGTTGAAGTCATTAACAGGACTATTAACTCCCCTACACTTTTCCACTGTTACTTGGCCCCTTTGGCATGGATATGGATTTGGTTATGGATATAACATCTCCTGAGAGCAGCAGTGCCATCTTCTCTGCTGTGTATCATAAAAGTGCAGGTGGCAGTAAGACAGTAACATGGCTAGCCTACCAAAGCCTGCAATTTGATACAACAGGGAAGTATTAAGGCTAGAGGCAAGACCCTATGAGGTCATGACCTAGATACCAGCAGCTGCTGTAGCAGGCAGAATCTTGCAGTGTATGATCTCCTTCATGAAGACAGTGATGCCTCTCAATGAATTTCTTTAACAACAATCAATACTTCCTCTCTGTTGACAAGCAAGAAGGTAGCTTATACCAGGTAATGTTTCTACAAGGCCATATGTAGAATTATCATGAAAATATACAATGAAAAATTTACAGTATATTGAGGGAAGGAATAAAATACAAGGAAAGATATATATAGTAATTATTGGGGAAAAAACCTCTAAGTAGGAAAAAATGACTCCACTGATCATCATACATAATTACAACTTGCTCACACACTACCCTCTTAAGTGATCCAGTATTTCTAATCCTCTCCCAGTTTCTCTTTTTGCCATAGCATGACTACTTTCTATTGTGTTAGAAGATTTACTTAGTATCATGTTTATAGTTTATTGCCTGCTTACCTCACTATACTATAAAAGCTATGAGGACAAGGAATTTCATCTGTCATATTCATTGAATAATCCAAGAAACCACAAAGTCCCTTTAACATAGCAAAATTCAATAAATATGTATTAGTAAGTTAATGTGGAGAAAGAAAGAAAATGTGAATCAAAATCAGATATTTTCTGATAAAAATAGAAGAAATCCTATATAGAATGTTGAAAGAAAGTGAAGATACATTTGCTCATATGGCTGAAAAATCCAAACTAGGCCTAGCTTCATGTTAGCTTAGGGAGGACTTGAAAATCTATCACCAGTCTCTCATTGTGTCAGTGTCTTGATTCTCCTTCTCTATTTTTCATTGTTAGGAACTGCAGTGGCCTTCAGAACTTCCCAGATACATTCCACTGTGAAAAAGAAAACACTTCCTTCATGATGCTCAAAACACCCAGGGTTTGCTATGATTGGGGATTGATCTAGTTTCTTGAGGCCAGGACAGTGTAATGTTTCATCTGGCAGAGTCCTTGGCCACATATGCACCACAAGCCAGGGAGAGAGAGGGAAGCATCATCAGAAATGCATGGGCTGTGTGGTGCATTAAAGACTTGTGTATGTCAAATATTTTAAAGAAAACCATGATTAAAAACATAACAGTTTAGGAAAGACTTCCCTCATTAAAACAAACTGCAAATTATTTCAGAGATTGAGTGGAAAATACTATGGAGAAGGGAAGCCTCAATGAGCCCAACCACCCCTAACCTGGAAATCTCACATTTGATCTTTGGTGTCATCTCACATAAGTGTCTATAAAAGCATTAATCATGTATTATCAATATGCAAAAGGAATTGCAGAAAAACATAAATCTAGCAATTTTAAGAAAAAATAATTATATAAAAATGAAATGCTGTTTAGCCCAACATTCCACTTGAGTATAAAAATAAGAAATTTGGGGGGGGCGCCTGGGTGGCTCAGTTGGTTAAGCAACTGCCTTCGGCTCAGGTCACGATCCCGCAGTCCTGGGATGGAGTCCCACATCGGGCTCCCAGCTCCATGGGGAGTCTGCTTCTCCCTCTGACCTCCCCTCTCATGCTGTCTCACTCTGTCTCTCTCTCTCAAATAAATAAATAAAATCTTTTTTAAAAAAATAAGAAATTTTGTAGAGTTGTTTGCATTCCAAAGTATAAATATATACTCCCAAATATCCTGGCTTATATTTATTGCCATCAAGCTCTAAAGCATTCAGGTAATTTGTTAATCTGCTATTTATAAAAAGAAATCTTAATTTAAAAAATGGGTGTTAAGGTCAACAAAAATGTATAAATAATACAGGAGGTAAACTTTCTGCAGGTTCACATTTAGTCTATTTAAAATTTACCTTTTCCTAATAAAGACCTTAAACCATTTGGAACAAAGCAGAAATAAACTAATATGGAGAGTACTTAATTTCCTGACATGATTCCCCATTCCTTTTAAGGTTTTTGCCCCTTCTGAACATTCGTAAGTGTGTCTGCACATTTGGAATTTCACCTTATGGTATTCTATTTTAAGGCTACATAACCAGGAACAGATTGCATCTAAATATAGAGAAGAGCTCTACTATATTATCTTTAGTTTAGCTTTAAAACTGTCAATCAAATGAAAATTATGAATTTATTTAAAGTAATGTATGTCAGCTGAAGAGTTTTTCCTATATAATTATTACATTATAATCAGTTAAATAAGTATTATTTTGGCATTATCTCCCACACTGAATGGTTAAATATAAGCCTCTATTAAAATAGATCACCCTTGTCTTACAGAGTGGTTTCCCTGTATATCTCAGTCACAGTACATTAGCAGTGGAATGGACCCACAGATAATCTAATTAGAAATTGCTCATTTGACATGTAGATAAGCTCTGCTCACCTCTAACTTTAGCTAGAAGCCAAATCTCAAAATCCAATGCTATTTCCAATAAACCACACATCTTTCTCTTCTTACATTCCATCTCTATAGAGTATTTCATCTTTTTAATTTGGTTGGTAGTTTAAAAACAAAAGTATCTACTTGATTGATATGTAATCACATATAGCTCAGGATTAGGCCTTTCCAGATGAGGTATCTATAACATCAGAATTTCACTCTAAAATCTGTTATTTCTAGGAGTCCCTGGGGTATCTTGTAAAGGTCATATCCACAAGGTGTGAGTATCCCAGTGTGAAGAGCACTGAGTTGTATTACTACAACTCCAACACACACACACACACACACACACACATACACAGAGCATTCTTTCCCACCCTGCCACACTCTTAGTAGATTTAAAATTTTTGCTTGAAGAAAAATGGAAAAATCTTTTTATTTTGTCTATATCAGTATTACTTAAATTTGAAGCATGAAGTATATTATGGTGGTACTTTATTTCTTGGACAAATGTACTTGAGAAATGAATTTTTTAAGTCCTCTTTTTACTGAAAAATAACATACATAAAGAAAGGTACATATATTAGAAGTGTTTATTTCAGCAAATTTTCACCAAGTAAACACATCTGAAAACCCAAACCTACTTTAAAAAATAGATTATCATCAGCAGTCTAAAAAGATTCCTCCTACCCTCTCCCAATTGTTACCACCCCCAGAAGTGGTTATCAATATCTTTACTTTTAACACCTTTTATTAACTTGCCTTTTCTTGTTACTTTACACAAATAGATTTATATCCTGGGCACTCTTTTGTCAGTGGCTTTCTCCACTAAATGTTATCTTTGTGAAACTTATTTGATATATAGTATTCCATCATAAACATATGCCACAATGCATTCATTTGACTGTTGATAAACGTGTGAATTTTTTCTAGCTTTTGACTATAGTAAATAATGCTGTTCTGTTGGTTATATGGCCAGGATCAGAATTACTGGGCCATGGGGCATGTGTGTGTGCTTGGTTTCATGAACATTATTAGTTTTCCAAGTGCATGCACCAATTTAAACTTTTTTTTACATTTTTTATTTTTTTTATTATCTGTTTCAGGGGTACAGGTCTGTGATTCATCAGTCTTACATAATTCATAGCATTCACCATGACCCATACCCTCCCCAGTGTCCACCCAGTCACCTTATTCCCTCCTTTTCCCCTCTCCTCCAGCAACCCTCAGTTTGTTTCCTGAGATTAAGAGTCCCTTATAATTTGTCTCCCTCTCTGGTTTCATCTTGATTCATTTTTCCCTCCCTTCCCCTATGATCCCCTGTCTTTTTTCTCAAATTCCTCATATCAGTGAGATCATATGATAAATGTCTCAGCATAATACCCTCTAGTTACATCCACATAATTGCAAATGGCAAGATTTCACATTTTAATGGATGCATAGTATTCCATTGTGTAAATATACCACATCTTCTTTATCCATTCATCTGTTGATGCACATCTAGGCTCTTTCTATAGTTTGATTATTGTGGACATTGCTGCTATAAACATTTGGGTGCATCTGCCCCTTCAGATCACTACATTTATATCTTTGGGATTAATACCCACTAGCCCAATTGCTGGGTCATAGGGTAGCTCTGTTTTCAACTTTTTGAGGAACCTCCATACACTGTTTTCCAGAGTGGCTGTACCAGCTTGCATTCCCACCTGCAATATAGGAAGGTTCTCCTTTCTCCACGTCCTCCCAATTTAAACTTAATTTAGCAATATATGAATGTCTTGTCTCATCAACAATATTTTTTAATTGAAGTAAAATTGACATTTATTTGATGTTGCATTACTTTCAGGTATACAATGTAGTAATTCAGAAAATCTATTTGGTCTTCTATGCTCATTACAAGGGTAACTACCATTTATGACCATACAATGCTATTACAATATCACTGACATTATTTCCTATGCTGTACCTTTTATCCCCATGATTTATTCATTTCATGACTCGAACACTTTCTCTCCTTTACCCTATGGCCACCCCTATACGATCTTCCCCTCTGACAACCATGAGTTTGTTCAGTGTATCTATGGCTCTGTTTCTATTTTTTTAAATGTGTTTATTCATTTGCTTTGTTTCCATATAAGTGAAAATATGTAGCTTTGATCTTCCTCTGTATGACTTATTTCACTTAGCATAATATCCTCTAGGTCAATCTGTTTTGTCACAACTGGCAAATCTCATTTTTTATAGCTGAGTAATACTCCATTGTACATGTATACCACGTCCTCATCTATTCATCCAAGATGGACACTTGAGTTGCTTCTACATCTTAGCTATTGTAAATCATATTGTAAATAAACACAAACTTGCATATACCTTTTCAAATGAGTGTTTTCATTTTCTTTGGGAAAACACACAGTACTGAAATTACTGGATAATGTGGTATTTCTATTTTTAACTTTTTTGAGGATACTTCATACTGTTTTCCACAGTGGCTGCACCAATTTACATTCTAACTGCACTGACAAGAATGACATAATCTATCATTGTGTGTGTGTGTGTGTGTGTGTGTGTGTGTTTTTAAAGATTTTATTTATTTATTTTTCAGAGAGAGCGAGCACAGGCAGACAGAGTGGCAGGCAGAGAGAGAAGCAGGCTCCCTGCCGAGCAAGGAGCCCGATGCAGGACTCGATCCCAGGACGCTGGGATCATGACCTGAGCTGAAGGCAGCTGCTTAACCAACTGAGCCACCCAGGCATCCCTGTGTGTGTGTTTTTAACTCCAGTGTCATATTAGTTTCAGTGGCACAGTATAATGATTCAATAGTTCTATACATTTCTCAGTGCTCATCATGATAAGTACTCTTAATCCCCATCATCTATTTCACCCATCCCCCTACCCACATCCCCTCTGGTAACCATCAGTTTGTTCTCTATAGTAAAAGTTTTTTGGTTTGTCTCTTTTCAATTTTGTTTGTTTTGTTTCTTAAATCCCACATATTCATGAAATCACATCTGATCCAAAATGTTTATCCAAATATCCAAAAATATTTAAAGCTTTCCTTATTGATTTTCTGTTTGGATTATATATCCATTGATCTAAGTGGGGTGTTAAATTCCTGTCTGTTGTTGTTTTACTACTAATTACTTCTTTTCTGTTTCACTGTTTTATATATTTAGATATATTGGGCATATATATATCTACAATTTTATATCTTTTTGTTGGATTGTTTCCTTTATGATTATGTACGGTCCTTCTTTGTCTCTTGTTATAGTCTTTTTTAAAACTTTATTTTTTCAAATATAAGTATTGCTACCTCGCCTTTCTTTCTGTTTCCATTTGTATGATAAATTGTTTTCCGTAACTTCACTTTAAAATTGCATGTGTCTTTAGGTATGAAATGAGTCTTCTGTAGGCAGCATATAGATGGGTCTAGCTCTTTTATCTATTCCATCACCCTATGTCTTTTGATTGGAGCATTTAGTCCACTTACATTTAAAGTAATTACTGATAGGTATGTACTTATTGCTATTTTGTTACTTGTTTTATTTATTTGTTTGTTTTACTTTTGTTGTTGCTGTTTTTGGTAGTTCTTCTCTGTTCCTTTCTTCTCTTGTTCTCCTCCAAGATTTGTTGGCTTTCTTTAGTGATACACTTTGAGTCCCTCCTCTTTTTTTTTTTTTTGCATATCTAATACTGGTTTTTAATTTGAGTTACATTAGATTTGCCTATAACATCTTAGGCATATCACAGTCTTTATTAAGTTGATGGTTGCTTAAGTTTGAACCCATTCTTGACTCTTCTCCCCACCCTTATGATTTATGTATATAGTGTCATACTTTACATCCTTTTATTTTGTGAATCCCTTGACTGATTTTTTAACAGTTGTATAGATTTTTTTAATTAACATATAATGTATTATTTGTTTAAGGGGTACAGGTTGGCTGGCTTTTTAAGGGAAACTACGTATCTGCTTTTACACTTCCTACTTTTCTTACTCCTACCTATGGTCTTTACTTTCTGCTCAAAGAATCCCCTTTAACTTTAACATTGTTTAGTGGTCATGAATTCCTTTAACTTTTATCTTTCTGGAAAACTCTTTATCTATTGTTCTATTCTAGTGATTATCTGCTGGGTAGAATATTCTTGGCTGGAGGTTCTTTTCTTTCAGCACCTTTAATATATCATACCACTCCTTTCTGGCCTGCAAACGTTCTGCTGAAAAATCAGCTGATCACCTTGTGCTGTGTCCCTTGTATGTAATTGTTTACTTCTCTCTTGCTGCTTTTAAAGTCTTTATCACTGCTTTTTGCCATCTTAATTTCTATGTATCTTAGCATGGACCTCTCTAGGTTGATTTTGGTGGTGGCTTTCTATGCCTCCTGAATCGAAATGTTTGTTTCCTCTGACATATTCTGGAATTTTTCAGCCATTACTTCTTCAATACATTTTCTGCCTCCTTTTCTCTCTCTCTTTTCCTTCTGAGAGTCTCCTATTGCATATGTCACTATGCTGGCTGAATCTCCTAAATCTACTTTCTCTTTTTCTCTATTTCTTGTTCAGCTTGATGGCTTTCCAATACTGTGTCCTCCTGGTCTTTCACTGTGTCCACAGATTCTTCTGCTTCCTCTAGTTTATTATTTATTCCATCTAGTGTATTTTTAATTTCAATTATTGAGTTCTTCACCACTGATTGTTTCCTTTTTTATGCTTTCTATCCTTTGTTGAGGGTCTTGCTGTGGTATTCCACTCTCCTCTCAAGTCCAGTATGTATCTTTATGGTCATTGCTTTAAGTTCCCTATCAGGCATATTGATTATCTGCGTTTTGTTTAGCTCTGCTGCTGCTGTGTTTTTTCTTGTTCTTTTATTTGGGACATATTCCTTTGTCTCCTCATTTTGTCTAATTCTCTGTGTTTCTATGTGTTAGGAAAGTCAGCTACATCTCCTGCTTTTGAAAGTAGTGGTCTTAGGAAGAAGAGGTCCCATAGTGCCCTGTAGTGCAGTGTACCCCATTCACCAGAACCTGGCACTCGAAGATGTCTCCTGTTTGTGTTGCACACAGCCTGCTTTTGTGGCTGAGCCACTTTTGCCTGAGTCCAGTTGTCTGCAATGTCCTCCTATCTGTTGGGGGCAGAATTTGATCCCTGTGCTGTTAGTGGGTCAGTTTGGGGCCACTTTGGGTTTGACTTGGGTCAGACCAGGCATCCACCAGATTTACAGTAACATTAAACTTCAGGACACATCCCCAGTGCTGTCCTTTGAGAAGATCTCATTGGTGGGCCTGCATTCAGACAAGATGTCTTCCCCCAGCCCACTAGTGGGGCCATAATCAGACTGGTGTGTGTGGTTATCTTCACTCTCCCAGATTTTCCTCAGAGTGTGCTGGCCCCCACTATGGCTGCTTGCACAGTGCCAGGCTTGTGGCACAGCTTTGTATCAGATCTGGCCAAGGGAATATTGGAGGGGGAAAGTCTGCAGGACAATGCAGGGACTGGGAACATGGTGTCAGCAAGGTTGGATCTGGCCTTCACTGGAGGGGACCTGCAGCCACCTGGAACTGAGGCAGGCTGGATTCGAGGGGACAGATCTGCAGAAGCTTGCAGGTGTTTGTACATGGTATTATCAACGTTTTCTCAGGTCTTTTGTGGGAGGGGAACTGAAACTAAGGCTTGTTCACAGTGTGTGTGTCCTGAGAACACAGGAGCTAGATGCTATTAACAGGTTTGGTATCCAGTGTTGGTGGATTGCTGGTTCCACAGGTGTTCCTGTTTCTAGATTGGGGGATGGGAGAGAGAAATGATGCTTCCAGGTCCTCCATTCCTGGAGAAATGTCCTAACAATTACTGCTTCTCCTGTACCTGCTCTGAGATTAATAAACAAATCTCCTTCCTTTTTGCCCCCAGTGTTTTTCAAACTACTCCTTCTATGCCGTATCTCTACAGGGCTGTTTTTTAAGCTGTTTCTTTAAGGAAACTAAGCTGCCAATTTTTAAAGTTCCAGGTATTAAGCTCTACTAATTGTAAGAACTTGTGAAATTCAGCCCCCCTTGTTTTCAAAGCCAAATATTATGGGGGATTCATCATCCCTATGTAGGTTCCCTGTTGCTGGGGTGCCTGTGTGAGGGTCTGTTCCTCCCCCACACCCCACCAAACCATCTAAAGCTGAAGTGGTATGGACCTGGTATGTTCCAGAATGCTTTGCATCTGTGTCATCTTGGTTGGACAGCTGGAGCTGTACTAAGCACTGAACAGGGGTGTCCCAGTGTGTATCACACTGGGACTACCTTGGTGGAATGGCTGGGGCTGGTGTAAGCTTAGGGTCCAGAATTCCATGAGATGGTTGGCCAGCTAGGCACCTGGTCCCTGCTCCCATCCTTTCAGTCAAGATGGAGAGGGATATAAAGGGATGATTGCCAGTCTCTTTGACCTAGAGTGAGTTCCAGCAACTCCCTTGAGGGTTGGTGGAGTTTGGGTCTGGATATTTTATATATTAGTTGCTCTTTCAAACTGTGACTTTTTTCTTTGCCCTGGGCAGATGAATCTGCTGATGGTCCCTCAATACTAATCCTCTCCACTGCACTTTGCAGCATAAGGGATGGGAATTCCCTTTTTTACTTTGTCTCCATCTCTTTTGCCATTCTCTATGTGGTATCTGTATCTTTTTTGTGTGCAGAAGCTCTTTGCTCAGCCTTCAGTTGTTGTTAAGGACAGATTTTCTACAGGTAGGTATAGATTTGGTGTGTCTATGGAGGTGAATTCAAAGTCCTCCTATATTCCCATTTTGGACCAAAACTCCCCTTGTTTTTCCTTCTTTTTAATTTTGTCTTTACATTTTATTTCTTCTTAACTTCAAGAAGAAAACCTTCTAATATTCGCATTGGGATTCTGTTGAAGTGATGGATCAACTTAGAAATTACTAACATATTTTCAATATTGAGCTAGCATCCCATGAAAATAAGATATTTTAATATTTATTTATATAATCTTCAATTTCTTTCAATATGCTTTATAAAGTTCTTGTGAACCTTTTAAATTTTATTGGGGGTATTTACTATTTTTATTATAAATGTTATTCTAAAATTTTACTTTCTACCTGTAGCTGAATGTAAACATAAAAATGATTTGTATTAATCTGCTAAATTAAATTTAGTTTTAATAGATGTTGTATAGTTTTTTTTTTTAGGACTTTCCACTTATAGTCACATTCACCTGTAAATAATGATGACTGTATTTATTCTTCCCCTCCATCATACTTTGTCATTATTTTTCTTTCCTAGTACTAACCATGGCCACAAGTACATTGCTGAGTCGTACTGGCGGTAGAAAGGTATCCTCACTTGGGGGAGGGGGATACTTTTGAAAGTTCACTGTTAGGTACGGTATTTTCTATAGGATTTTTGCAGAATTGTTTTTTAGACTAAGAGTATTTCCTTTAACCTCTAGCTTGCTAAGAATTTTTACCATGAATAGGAGCTGAACTTTATCAAACAATTTTCTCTTCATATTTACCATATGATTTTTCTCCTTTGTTTTGTAAATGTATTGAGTTACCTTGATTTATTTTCATATGTTAAACCAAACTTATATTTCTGTAATAGTCCTACTCTGTTATGTATTAACCTTTTCATGTATTCCTGGATTCAAATAATTATTTTAAAAAAGGGCATCATGAGAGAAATTGTCAAGCACTGCATTTTTTTATAGCAAACTAGTTTAACACTAAATGTATATCTTTATAACTTTTCTTGATCCCATAAACAGCATTATCAGTCAATTGGTTTGCTTCCATGGTAAAATGCTGTCTTAAAAGAACATAAAGGAAAGAACACCAAAGTTATTCCTGCACACACAGCAAGGTTATAAAAAGGATAATTCTGGGACAGCTGGGTGGCTCAGTCCAGTAAGCATCTTCCTTTGGCTCAGGTCATGATCTGCAGGTCTTGGGATCCAGCCCTGTGTCAGGCTCCCAGCCCAGCAGAGATTGTTTCTCCCTCTCCCTCTGTCTCTCCCCCTGTTTGTGCTCTCTCTGTCTTTGTCTCAAATAAATAAATAAATCTGGTTTTAAAAATAATCAAAAAACGGAAAACTCCTATGAATTAAACATAGAAACAGATATAGATCTATACCTATCTCTCTTGATAGGTAGATAGTTAGGTTGGTGAGATAGATATCTTACTAAGATTATAAGTGTCATTTTAATTCTTCGATTCATTTACTGTCACCTGTAGTTCGTAAAACTAAGTATATTAAAATACTGAAACTTAATACAGGGTAAGATTTTTGTAAGTTTTTTTTTTCAAGAAATTAGGTATACAAATTTTTGGAGCTAAATTATAATAGGAAGAGCTCCAAAAGCAAACTAACAAACAAACAAAAACCTTGTAGGAAAAGCTGGTATACAATTTTTCATTAGAAATAGTTTAAAACATTCATGTGATAAAAAAAAAAAAGGGAACAAATGTCAAAGGCAAATTACACACTGGAATATTTCCAGAATTTGTGACAGAGCAAGGGTAAATATTACTCCTAAGGGATAAACAGCTTTACAAATACATTTTATAAATTAATCACATGAGTGGGAAAATGAGCAGCTGAAATCAGTAAGACACAAAATAAGAGCTAATAAATTTATGAAATATAAGAAATACAAGCCAAAGAAAAGAAACACCATTTTTCAGCTATCAGTTTGACAAAATTACGTTTCATATTACTACTGACCAGTAGAAAACAGAAAGGAACATGTTCAAATTTCAAATTCTTCAAATTCTCTTGAGAGAGATGTAAACTTAAAGAAAAATTTTTGGCCAGTTGTGGACATTTGAATGTAAAGCCTTCAAATGTTTATGTACTTACCTCTACCAAATAATTTTACTTAAAATGACCAAAACAAAAAATCCTCACTGAAACATATAAAAGGTGATATGAAACCATTAACAATAACAGCAGGAATATATAATTCCACCTACATGTGAAACCAAAATAAATGATTAAATTAACAAAAAAACAGAATTGGGCCACTAAATACAGAGAAAAAACTAACGAGGGTTGCCAGAGTGGACGCAAGTGGGGGACTGGGTAAAATGCGTAAGAGGTATGTGAGATAGAGGCTCCCAGGTCCTAATCATGTAATAAGTAATGCGAATAAAAGGTACAGCATAGGGAATATAGTCAATGGTATCATAATAGCATTGATGGTAACAGATGGTAGCTATAGTTGAGGTGAACATAGCATAAGGAATTGTATACCTGAAACTAATGTAACATTGTTTGTCAACTATACTTAAAAATAAGTAGCCATGACAAGTACCAAAAAGATATTAAGTAAAAAAATACCAAATACTGCATTAAAAAAATAATATACTATTTTAGTTTTCTATTGCTGTGTAAGAAATACCACAAATTTAGCACCTTAAAAACATCCATTTATTAGCTCATATATCTGTTTATCAGAAGTCTGGAGTGGCAGGACTTGATTCTCTGTTCAAGGTTATCACAAGTTGGCTATCAAAGCATTTGCTGGAGGCTCCAGGGAAATACCTACTTCCAAGTTCATTTTTTTTTTAAGCAGAATTCAGTTCTCTGTGACAGTAGTACTTAGTCTCCTCTTTCCTACTGTCTGTCAGTTGAGGAGTGGTGTATGCTCTCAGTTCTTAGAAGGAATTCCCTCCACAATCTAGCCAGCAATGATATATCAAATCCTTCTTATGCTTTGGATTTCTGACTTCTCATTTCCAATTTCTCACTTGTAGATTTAGATTTAAAGGGCTCAAGTGCCTGGGTGGCTCAGTTGGTTACGTATCTGCCTTTGGCTCAGGTCACGATCCCAGGATCTGGAGATTGAGTCCTGCATCTATCTCCCTGCCCAGTGGGGAGTCTGCATCTCCCTCTGCCCCTCCCCTCTGCTCAAGCTCTCTCTCTCCTTTGAATAAATAAAATATTTTTTAAAAACTAAAATGAAGTGCTCAAAGATCAATTGATTTGGGATCCTAATTACTTAAGTAAGATTCCTTCACAGCAGTAGATAGATTAACATTTGATTGAGTAACTGAGAGGTATGAGTATCAGTAACAGAAATCTTGAAGGCTGTTCTAGAAATCAGCCTACCACAAATCCAAAACAGAATGTATTATTACCCTCATTTATATATAAGTGAAGGAATAATTATAAATTATTACATATATACATGTTTTCTATAAAGAGAGATACAACACTGTCAATAATTTATACATATAAAAGATTTTTAGATGTGATTCTAATGTTCATGTAGTTATAAGTATGGGAATTTTTATATAATATTATAATTATTAAGAAGTAAACATATTTCTGAACCCTATCTAGAGGTTCATGTTTTCATACAAGAATCTCTTTTTTGACAGATGTATCTATCAAATGGTTACTAGTGTTTTACTTTCAAACCAGAGACCATATTGACAGTATCAGAGCAACCTTATATAGAAAGTGCAAAAATACACTTAAATATTTTGCAGTTTCTTTGAGCAGTTAAATCCCATTTTGATGCATGCTCAATTGAGAATTAAAAGTTCAAATATTGATTTGCATAGGAAATTAGCAATTAAGTACCCATATAATTAACTTGCACCTGCCAATTGAGGCAACAATTAAGTTTGCGGATACCATAAAAGAAAGTTCTTGAAAATAATCTGTTGTAGATATTTGAAAGTTCACAATTCTTCAGAAAGAGATATGTGTCCATGAGAATGTGGCCAACCACAGGGAGTACAACTGATGAAGGGCTTCGCTGCCATGGTTTGAAATTCATCAATAGCTTGGTAGTTTCCATAGACTGCTCACTGTCAATGACTAAAAGCACTAGGGATACTAAGGCAGATCTGTGCTTGGGAGACCCAAGACTTCAACTGCTGGCTTTGGCTCATTGACTATACAGAAGCCCTAACACATATATTGGTAGAATCATGTCCCCCAAAACATATGTTGAAGTCCTAATCTCTAATACCTGTGAATATGATTTTCTTTAGAAACAGGGTCTTTGCAGTTGTACTCAATTTAAAATGAGGTCATGCTTAGAATAAGCCCTAATGTAATGAGCGGTATCCTTTAGGAAGAGTGGGATTTTTCAGACACAAAGGAAAGATGAACATGTGAAGACAGAGCCAAAAATTAAAGTAGTATAGCTACCAACCAAAGAATGTCAAGGATTGCTAGCAACTGCCAGAAGCTAGGAAGAGGCAAGGAAGGATTTTCCCTTATAGCCTTCAGAAAAACCATAACCTTGCCAAAACCTTCATTTCAGACTTAAAGCCTCCAGAATTGTGAAAGAATAAATTTCTGTTTAAGTGTGTGCTCATACCCAGTTTATGATAATGAGTTATGGTATCTCTAGGAAACTAGTTTAGTACCTAAGCTTCCTTTCTTCTCTACATGATTCATAGTCAAATATATATAGTCGTTAGACAACTTTCTCAGTCTTACTCAGCCCCTGCTCTATTTCTCTCACACAGGTCATTTCCCCTAGTACCATCCTTATGTGCTTAATTTCATTATGACATCTGTTTCTTGGAGATTTTAGATGAACAGAATACCCTACCCAGAAAATGAAGCAAACCATATTTAATTCTATGCTAAATAATATTTAATAATATAAATGTGCAACAACTGATTTGAAAATTTTATTTGCATTTCCCTGTTAGCGAGGTTGAGTATATCTGCTTGCGTTGGTCTACATGAGTATGTGCATTAGCAGTACACAGAAACCATAGCTACACAGCAGGAGCTTCATGCATGGTAGAGACTAATTGGAGTCAGGAGAGGAGACACACCCACTCAGGTAACAGGTCAAAAGGAAAAACACCTTGGGTCCTCCCTTCTGCACTTCTTCAGTGCCTCTGATTAGCCAGTGTACCCATAGGCCTGATATGAGGGAGCATGGGAAGCATACTTTGCAGAATAAAGGCAGAGAATGGATCTGCTACAAACAAAAAATAACCAGCAATTAGACTTTGCCCATTTTTATACAGTTACTGCTCTTTTCTTCTCTAATAATTTGCATGAAATTTTTACATGTTTTAAAGTTAGTCTTATATAAAGTTGGAGATATTCTTTATGATTGTTTTTTCTCTTGGTTTTATTTAGATATAACTGACACACATCATTATATAAATTTAAGATAAATAGCACAATGACTTAAATATAGGTTGAAATGAATACCACAATAAGTTATAACATCTGCCACCTTATATACTTAAAAAAAAATGTGCTTTTTTTCTTGTGAACAAGAACTTTTAAGATCTTCCCTAAGCAACTTTCAAATATATCATATGGCACTGTGAACTCTAGTAGTCGCATTGTACATCTCTAATTTTTATTTATTACTGAAAGTTTATACATTTTTAACACTGCCTGCAATTTCTCACTAATCACGAATCTGAGCTCTGTGAGTTTGGTTTAATTTATTCTGAAAAATTTTTTAGAGTCCAGATGTAAGTGAGATCACACAGTCATTTACTTTTCTCTGTTCAACTTATTTCACTTAGCATAATGCCCTCAAGATTTAATGTGTTGCACATTATCAGGTTTTCTTCTCTCTATGGCTGAGTAATACTCCATTGTATACATGTTCCACAACTTTTTTTTTTACCCTTTCTCTATTGATGAACTTTACATTTTTCCACCTCTTGGCTATTGTAAATAATGCCAGTGAACATGGGGGTACCAATATCTTTCTGACATAGTATTTTTTTAATACATACCCAGAAGTGAAATTACTGGATCAGATGGCAGTTTTATTTTTAGTTTTGTGGGGAACCACCATACAATTTTCTTTATAGCAGTTGTACCAGTTTACAATCCCACCAACAATGCAAGAGGATTCCCTATTCTCAACATCCTCCATAGCATTCATTGTCTCTTGCCTTTCTGATGACAGCCATTCTGTGAGGCAGAAGGTGATAACTCATTGCTGTTTTGATTTACATTTCCCTAATAATTAGTGAGGTTGAGCACATATTCATACACTTGTTAGCCTTTAGGATATCTTCTCTGGAAAAATGTCTATTAAGGTCTTTTGCCAATTTTTTAATTGGATTTTGTTTTTGTTTTTGTTTTGTTTTGGTGATTTGGTGTCCTTTTTAATTAATTTTTATTTGTATTTTTAGTTTTCATTTGCTTTTGCTATTGAGTTGCAACAGTTTTCTATGTATTTTGGATATTAGTCCCTTAGCAGAAACATGCTTTGCCAATATTTTTCCCATTCTCTAGGTTCCCTTTTGATTTCGTTGGTTCTCTTTGCTGTTGAGAAGCTATTAAGTTGGATAGAGTTCCACTTATTTATTTTTCATTCTGTTGCTTAAGCAGGTGTTATATCCAAAAATAAAATAGCCAAGAACTATGTCAGACAGCATTTTTCCTATGCTTTCTTCTAAGAGTTGTATTGTTTCCAGTATTACATTTAAATCTTTAATCCATTTAGCATTAATGTGAGAGATATACATCTAATTTCCTTCTTTCATATATGAATATCCAATTTTCCTAGCATCGTGTATTAAAAAGACCCTCTTTTCTAACTCTCTTTCAAATATTTGTTGATATAGATTCATGGTTTTTATTTCTGGGCTCTCAGTTCTGTTCCATTGGACTATATTTCCATTTTTTTTTAAAGATTTTATTTATTTATTTGACAGACAGATCACAAGTAGGCAGAGGGGCAGGCAGAGAGAGAGGGGGAAGCAGGCTCCCCGCTGAGCAGAGAGCCCGACGCGGGGCTCGATCCCAGGACCCTGGGATTCTGACCTGAGCCGAAGGCAGAGGCTTAACCCACTGAGCCACCCAGGCACCCCTATATTTCCATTTTTGTGTTCATTCCATACTATTTGATTTCTATAGCTTTATAACATAGCTTCAAATCAGGAAGTATGATTCCTTCTGGTTTCTTTTTTTCCTCAGGATTGCTTTAGTTATTCCATGTCCTTTTTGGGTCCAAATAAATTACAGAATTTTTCTTCCTTCCTTCCTCCTTCCTTCCTTCTTTCTTTTTTCTTTTTTTCCTTTTCCTTTCTTTATCATTCATTCATTCATTCATTCATTCATTTCCAAGTATAGTTAGCATACAGTGTCATATTAATTTCAGGTGTACCATATACTGATTGAAAATTCTATACATTTCTCATTGCTCATCATGATAAGTGTACTTTTAATCCTCTTCACATATTTTAACTGTCAAATCTGCCTCACCAACTCCTCTCTGATAAGCATCAGTTTATCCATATGCTTTGTTTCTTCAATTTAACATGAGTAAGGTCATATGGTATTTGTCTTTCCCTGACTTATTTCACTTAGCATTATACCCTCAAGGTCCAGACATGTTACTGCAAGTAGCAAGATTTTATTCCTTTTTACGGCTGAGTAAAACTTCATTGTGTGTGTATGTGTATGCGTGCATATTTTACACATATATACATATATTAATACATACATATATTATATACATATATGTATACACATACATACATATATATAATATACATACATACACACACAAACACACACACCACATCTTCTTTATCCATTCATCTATCAATGGACTTTTGAGATGATTCCATAATTTGGTGATGGTAAATAATGCTGCAATAAACATTGGGTTGGGTAAATCTTTTCCAATTTGGTGGGTAAATACTCAGTACTGTAATTACTGGATAATAAGGTAATTCTACTTTTAACTTTTTGAGGAATCTCCACACTGTTTTCCATAGTGGTCACACCCATTTGCATTCCCATCAACAGTGCATGAGGATTCCTTTTACTCTACTTTCCTTGCCAACACTTGTTTCTTGTGTTTAGAATATTAGCCATTCTAACAAATGTGAGAGTATATCTCATTGTGGTTTTGATGTTCATTTCCCCAATGGTGATTGATGTTAATCATCTTCTCATGTGCCATCTCTATGTCGTCTTTGGAGGATGTCTGTTCATGTCTTCTGCCCATTATATATTTTGAACTTCCCCTTTATTGGATATATGATTGCCAAATATTTTCTCCCATTCAGTAGGTTGTGTTTTTGTTTTGTTCATTCTTTCCTTTGTTATGAAGAAACTGTTTATTTTGCTGTAGTCCCAATCATTTATTTTTGCTTTTGTCTCCCTTGCCTATATATACATATCTAGAAAAATGGTATGTGTGGGTCAGCAAAATGATTACCTGTGCTCTCTTTTAGGATGTTTATGGTGTCAGTTCTCACATGTAGGTCTTTAATTCATTGTGAACTTTTTTTGTGGTGGTGATAGAAAGTGGTCTGGTTTCATCCCTTTCCATTCTTGTTGTCCAGTTTTCCCAACATCCATTGGGGAAGAAACTCGCTTTCTCTCATTGCATAATCCTGCCTCTTTGTTGAGGATCAATGTACCATATAATTATGGTTTTATTTCTGCACACTATTCTTTTTCTTTGATCTGTGTGCCCATTTTTGTTTATCATACTGTTTTGGTTACTGCAGCTTGGTAGTATATCTTTTTAGCTGCAATTATGATACCTCCAGTTTTGTTCCTCTTTCTCAAGAGTGCTTTGGATATATAAGATCTTTTATAGTTCCATACAAATTTTAGGATTATTTGTTCTACTTCTCTGAAAAATGCTGTTGGTGTTTGATAGGTTGTATCAAATTTGTAGATTGCTTGGGTTGTAGGGACATTTTAATATTTGTTCTCCTAATCCAGGAACATAGAATATCTTTCCACTTTCTTGTGCCACCCTTAATATCTTTTATCAGTGTCTTATAGTTTTCTAAGTACAGGTCTTTCACCTCTGTGGTAAAGTATATAAAGTATATTCCTGGGTATTTTAACATTTTTGGTACAATTTGCATTTCTCTGATGACATAGAATATGGAGTAGCTCTTCATATGCTCCTCACCTGTATGTCATTGGTGAGGTCTTTGCTTATTTTTAATTTGAGTTATTTTCTTACTGAGTTTTAAGGGTCATTTAAGTATTTTGTTTTTCTTTTTTTTTATTGTGTTATGTTAGTCACCATAAAATATATCATTAGTTTTTGATACAGTGTTCCAAGATTGATTGTTTACATACAACACCCAGTGCTC
>ML108803.1:27880-38665 GCA_003697995.1 Taxidea taxus jeffersonii | reverse complement strand
ATATTCCATTGTATATATGGACCGCATCTTCTTTGTCCATTCATCTGTTGAAGGGCATCTTGGTTCTTTCCATAGTTTGGTGACTATGGCCATTGCTGCTATGAACATTGGGGTACAGATGGTCCTTCTTTTCACTACATCTCTATCTTTGGGGGTAAATACCCAGTAGTGCAATTCAGGGTCATAGGGAAGCTCTATTTTTAATTTCTTAAGAAATCTCCACACTGTTTTCCAAAGTGGCTGCACCAACTTGCATTCCCACCAACAGTGTAAGAGGGTTCTGATTTTTTTTTTTAAGATTTTATTTATCTATCTGAGAGAGATGGAGAGAGAGTGCACACACATGCAGGGGAGAGGAGCAGAAGGAGGGAGGGAGGGAGAAGCAGACTCCCCACTGAGCAGGGAGCCTGATGCAGGGCTCCATCCCAGGACCCTGGGATCATGACCTGAGCAGAAGGCAGAGGCTTCATCGACTGAGCCACCCAGGCACCCCAGACCTGATTTTTAAAAACAGGTTTAGGTCCACAGCAAAATGGAGAAGGCACGGCGATTTCTCCTGTACCCCTCCCCCCTCACACATGCACCACCTCGCCCACTCTCAATATTCCCCGCAAACTGACACATTAGTTACTAGTGTTGGACCTTCGTGTGATGGACACATCATGGTCACAGAGAGCCCAGAGTCTGCATCATGGTTCACTCTTGTTAGGGTACCTTCTGTGGGTTTGGTGAAGTTTATTTTTAGAGTGAGGTATCAAGTTAGTGCATTTTGTATAAATTGCAAGTAATTTTGGTTTTGAAAGTTAGTGTAGAGCAGGGGAATGACTTTTTGATTTTATGAAAGTGGAAGCCTTGGAATATGATATTGAAAAATGGTATCTTTATGTACAGTTACTTTCAGAAGATTATGTAACTTTTTAATTTTTTTAAAGATTGTATTTACTTATTTGAGAGATAGACAGTGAAAGAGAGCATGAGAGGGGAGAAGGTCAGAGGGAGAAGCAGACTTCTTGTGGAGCTGGGAGCCAGATGCAGGACTCGATCCCTGGACTCCAGGATCATGACCTGAGCCGAAGGCAGTTGCTTAACCAATTGAGGTACCTAGGAGCCCTGTAACTTTTGAATTTGAGCAGAGGAGGGAGTACTGGGATCTAGGGTAGATAAATTGCCTCTTCATCCTAAATTAAAAATTAATTTTAAGTTGTTCCTAAATTAAAAATTGACCTAAGATGTATAAATAAGTGAGATTGTTCACTTTAAACATGAAAACACAGTTTGTAATGAATGATCCATAAAGCTATAACTGTTACCTGGGCGTGTCTGAAATATTTCATTATAGGTGCGGTCCGCTAATTGACCTCTGCAAAGGCCCCCATGTAAGACACACTGGAAAAATTAAAACCATAAAAATTTTCAAGGTAAGGATTTTTTTTTAATACAGCAAACTTAAGATGACCCGGATAATGAGGAATTTCAATCATATCTTTTATAATCCAAACATTGCAGTATTGTAAAATACTTCATTATTTAATTTTTACATAAACTTCTAAAAATACTATAATTTTTTACATTTTTGATAACTAGTACCTTACAAGTAGCTTTTAATTTTTTTTTTTATCTAACCTTACTCTGCCTTTCTTTTTCGTATGGTATGTTAAGATATTGTTCTGCATATAGATAGTTAAGATATATAGATATAAGATAGTTAAGATATATAGATTTATAGATGTTAAGATATTGTTTTCTCGAATTACTGTAATGTGAACAAGAACACTTGACTGGGTCATCACGTCCCCCTTCCTCCTTCCTCCGCTGCTTCTCCCTTTGGTGGTGCAATCACTCTTGGCCCTGCCTGTCTTCCCCTTCTCCCACACTTCCCATTCCCACAATCCACAGTGGACTCAATCATTTTCCAATGAATTTGGGCTGGGCAGGTTTAATTAGACTCCATTTTAAAGTCTTTCCAGTGGTAAAAAGTCATCTTTAAGTAAAGCTACATGGATGATATTGCAGAAAATTGTGCACATGTTTAAAAGCAGGTTTATTTGTCACTAAATGTTTGGTGTGCTTACCTAAATCTTGTTGGATGTGTAGAATTCCTCAGCATATTGGGAGGGAAATCCCAAAATGGAAACACTGCAGAGGATCTATGGGATCTCCTTCCCTAATAACAAGATGATGAAGACCTGGGAAAAGTTCCAAGAGGAAGCCAAGAACCGTGATCACAGGAAGATTGGAAAGGTACCTGCATGTCCTGATCACCAGCAGGATGGGGATTTTCTTTGTTGGCCTCTGATTAAGTTGTTCAGTGTCTCTTTTTTTCTTGTCCAGTCTTCTTTTTTTGCTAGCACTGAGTTGAGTTTGCTGTTGAGTTCTTGCATGCTAATCCCCTAAATGTCTTCTCACCTCTTCCCTTCCCTTGTCTTCTGTTAAATTTAGAAATTACACCCTTCTCTCATTCTTACCATGAAACAAAAATAGTATTTTTAAAAAGTTGTATGTCCTTGATAACATACTTTGTACTTGGGGAACAGGGAAGAAAGAAAGAAGGAGATTTGAGAGCAGGCAGACCTGGGTTTCAGTCTCCATTGGGCCATTTAGGAGCCGTGTTATGTGGGAGCCCTGGTATTTGCTTCCGGGACTCCCTGTGCTCATCTCTTGCTCAGAAGCCCTTGCAGGGCTGATGCAAGGACAGATGCTGGATGGTGGTGGCAGCATGGGATAGGTGTTCAGTGGTGACAGCCATGATGATGATCCCCATGAGGTAGAGCCCACCTCCTGAGGTGATCTTTTCTGAACTTTATGCCGTGTTCTCTGCCCATGAGGTCCACGCTCCCAGGTGCCCAGTCAGAAATCCGCAGTAAATAAAAGGTGAATGAAAAGCTAACAAACCATAAATACAAATTGTGATTTTATATGCGCTAGTACATAGACTTAGAGGTAAGTATTGAGGGGCCTCGGGAAGTCATTCATTAGAAGATGGAAATTAACTGAGTCATTCCTAGCATGTCACTTATGTATAGTAAATATTGAACAATGGCAGTAAGATTTGAGATGCATTTATTGTTTTAATCTAGGAACAAGAACTGTTCTTTTTCCACGATTTGAGTCCTGGAAGCTGCTTTTTTCTTCCCAGAGGAGCCTTCATTTATAATACACTTATGGATTTCATACGAGTAAGTTAACTTTTAAAATGTTTTTCTTATTCAACCCCATTTTACATTTTACTATTTTCTTTCATAGTAAGATGTCCAAGCATTTTCATTAACTTTAGTTTAATAATATTAGTTAGAGTTTTAAACCTAGAAGAGAAATAGTGGGTTGAGCCTCAGAAAAAATTGAGATAAATTCTATATTCCCTAGATAAAATGCATTTTTGGTATTTCAATAAGTGCACCTCCCATCCACAGAAGTTTCTAGAACATGAACAATACAGAGATAAGCAATATTAGACTAAGCATGGAACTCCCTGTGAAGGAGAAGAAAGGAGGAAGTGTCTAACTGGTACACAATGCTAAATGATGAAGGGTTGCTTCTCAAAATATGGTCCATGGTCCCTCTCCATTGTCCGTGGTGTGACTCCCAGGTGACTTGGCACCTCCATTCAGAGCCAAGGGTAAAGACAACTGTGTAAAATACCTTCTTATAATAAAGTTTATAGATTAGAAAGTCTTCAGTTTATATCATTTGAACTATAGATTCTGTTTAAAGGTGATCCATGTAGACTATTAGGATTATGTTTCCTTTTTTGTGTGTTTTTTTGTCTTTCCCATAATTAATAATAAATAATTTTCACTTACTCAGTTTTATATCACTAACTTATTTAGTTCTTATCACTAATTTATCCTCAAACTTTTCCTCAGAACTGCAAAACTCCTTACAGTGTTTTCTGATGATCCAGGTAATGTCTCAGTAATTTCAAAAATGGTCCTCTTGTTCTAGAATTAACTTGCTACAGGGATTCTTGCCAACTGATGTCTTAGGACTTGTTTTCTTCATCAGTCTGGCTACTCCCCTCATGTCTCTGCTATGTTCATTCTTCTATTTCCTCATCCCACATCTTCCAATTCCTTCCTTATCCCTCTCATCTGGGGAAGCACTTTCTTCAGTAACTTCCTGAGAAAAGGTTAGTGGCGTGAGCTGGTTATTCTCTGTCCACCTCACCAGTCTCATTTCTCTTCCTTCTCTTCTTGTGCTGTGTCCCTGGAGGCTAAGTTCTGTGGACTCTATCACGTGGGCCACATACCTTCCAGTAGGGATTGGCCAGGGTGAAGCCATGGTAGGCCAGAGGGCCTTGAAGAATCATTGAAGATTATCCGGGACTTGAGCTGGTGGTGCTGGTCATCACAACTGCTATTTCAGATGGGCTGTCTTTGCTGGGGAATCAACACAGCCCCTGGCACCTTGAACTCTCGAAGTTAGGGGCCGAGTGTGTGGAGAATAAACAGAAAACCTCTATGGTAGCCTGAAAGCAATCTCTTATCTTTATAGATGCAAGACACACATGGCTGATGATTAGACCCGAGGCCTGATTATACGGGCTGCAGAATTGTAAAGTCATTTAAATTCATAACCCCAGGTGTCTCTTATGCTAAGGTAAGGGCACTTGTGGGAAAGAGTGGGCTCCTGAATTTCAGAGTAAGAATTTTTGGCAGACACAGTTGAGGCAGAGGACTCTGAATTTCCAGATACCTTTGTCTGAAGAAATTGGCCTTTACATACAAACAAAACAACACAACAACAGCAAAACATTTAGGGACTTTACCTGTTTTTTCTCTTCTATATGGTCTTACCTTTTCCCATATCTAGTAATTTTTTTATTATATCTAAATACTGTATATAAAAAGAACTTCAAAGGCTGTAGATAATGTCATCTCCCACAAGAACATTTACCTCCTGCCAAGACCAAAGACTAATTGCTTGATCCAGTTAAAGACCGAGCTGAGTTAGGGCTGGGCTTTCATTTTGATAAGACACAGTCTATCTCTTCTTCATCCATATTTCTAGGGCATGACCCTGTGGGGTTTCCAGTTGACAGTCTGGTCTCCTCAGCTCCAAAAGCCTGGAGGAGAGTCAATTCTGCTCTTCGAATATGTTCTACTGGGTAGCAAACTATTCCAGATCTCATCCAATTACTGCATTGGCCCAATAGTATGTCATCTGAATCAGGTCTGGGTGCAGATGAGGCTCCTCAGGAGCAAAGTACAGATCACCAAGTGCAGTCCTGCTCATTGTGAGATCTGTGAACTAAAGGGAAAAGTTATCTGTGGGCCACCCCCCCCACACACACATTATAAAACAATGATAGAGAAACAGGATGCAGTACATACTACCATTCAAAAAGGGTTTGGGGAGAGTAGTGGTTACCAATCTGCAGAAATCCTGACAACCTACTCATTCTTACTCCCTGGTCAGAAAATGCACTTTGGTTAGGACTTTTGTCTCTGCATGGGTTGCGGTTCTGACCTTTGCATCATCCTTCCTTTACCATGAGAAATAGCCCAGGTAGACCTCTGTGTACCTTTCTCAATATTCTCAATCTGTTTCTTTTGGTAGGAGCTTAGGGGTTCCAGGACCTCATCTCATTGTGTGCTGTCTCTGTCCCTTTTACTCTAAGCCACTACAATTCCTTTAAAAGCTTCAGGAGATCTTTTATATACAATTATAATCAACACTTAGGTGAAAATCACACCTGTGTCTCTTTATGAGCCAGATCGTTCTCTACCTAAGCCTGCCTGTGAGGCTGATGTGAGACAGTACACTTAAGATTCTTTTTTTTTTTTTAAGATTTTCTTTATTTATTTGACAGACAGAGATCACCCATAGGCAGAGAGACAGACAGACAGAGAGAGGGGGGGATGCAGGGTCCCTGCTGAGCAGAGAGTCCAATGCAGGACTTGATCCCAGGACCCTGGGATCATGACCAAAGCTGAAGGCAGAGGATTTAACCCACTGAGCCACCCAAGCACCCCATTACACTCAAGATGTAAAAGCCTTAATGTTTGGGGCGCTTGGGTGGCTCAGTCGGTTAAGCGTCTGACTTATGGTTTTGGCTCAGGTCAGGATCTCAAGGTTGTGAGACTGAGTCTGCTTTGGATTCTCTCTCCCTTTGCCTCCAGCTCATAGGCACACTCTCTCTCAAAACAAATCTTAAAATAAAAAAAATTTAAAAAGTCTTATTGTCTAGGTGAGCAGTCTTAAGACTCTCAGAAGCCTTACCAGCTCCTCACATGAATCATTCTGAGGTCTTCACAAGTGACACACAGCCATACCCTCAAGAGCTTTACCCTAGGCCTTGCTTTATTGGTGGTGACAAGCCTTTCTTACCTTGTGAGTCTTTTTCTGGGAGAGTCTAAGGATGCAATCGTTTTATTTTTTTAATCCAGCAGGTCCTAGCATTTTGATATTCCCTCTCAAAAACATAATAGTACCCTATTTAGTTAATGTCTCTCTTATATTTTGTGATAGGCAGCCATAAGAAGCCAGTTGTCCCTTTCTTCTTTCTGCCTAGACACATCCTAGCTATAGGATTCTTTGGGTAGTTTTTCTGTTTTTGTTTTTGTTTTTTTTTTTAATCACCTCAGGTGATAGTGTTACCTGTTTTCTGGCACCACATAACAAGAGTCCCTTTTCTTCATCCTCCAATGTATTTTCCTTACTGTCCTTCCAAGTCCTCACAGAGAGTCTCTAGCCTTCCAGCTCCCACCCACCATCTGGCTCCAAAGTCAAGGCTGCATATATTGGGTTTCTATTATAGCAGCACCCACATCTGGTGCAAATTCTGTTCTGGTTGTCTACTGAAGCATAACAGAGTGTTCCAAAGCTTAGTTGCTTAAAATGGCCCTTTCCTTTCCTTTCCCTTCCCTTCCTTAAATATTTTATTTATTTATTTGACAGAGAGAAACACAGTGGGAGAGGGAACACAAGCAGGGGTAGCAGGGAAGGGAGAAGCAGGCTTCCTGTCAAGCAGGGAGCCTGATGTGAGGCTCGATTCCAGGACCCTGGGATCACGACCTCAGCCGAAGGCAGACGCTTAACTGACTGAGCCACCCAGGCGCCCCCATTTTATTTGTTACTATCTCTAATGGTCTAAGTGTTAGGTTTATCAGGTGGTTCTACATTGAGTTCCTTATATGACTGCATTCAGGTGGAGGCTGATGCCAGAATTGCTGATTGAAGTTCAAGTTACATTTGTTGAAATGCATAAATGTGAAGCTTACAGCATAAGAAATTTTCACATGTCTGTGCATCTATGCAATCACCACCCAAATCAAGACATAGAACAGTTGCATGCTTTTTAAAAAATATTTAATTAATTTATTTATTTGAGAGAGAGACAGAGAGAGAGCAGGGAAGGAACAAATGGAGAGGAACAAGCAGACTCCTGGCTCAGTGTGGATCCCAGTATAGGGCTTGATCCCACGATCCTGAGATCATGACCTGAGCTGAAATCTGTTGGACGCTCAGCGGACTGAGCCACCCAGGTGCCCCTAGGACAGTTCCATCCTTTCATAAGGTCCTCTTGCATCTTCCCAGTCAATACCTGCCTCCCCTCTTCTCACCTGAGATGATCTTGCTGATTTCTCTTAACAGTAGGTCAGTTGTGCCTGGTCTTAAACTTCATACAATATTAGCTATTGTGTTTCTGGCTTCTTTTGTTCCACTTAATGTCTGAGATTCTTCCAAGTTTTGTGTATAATTTTCTTTCCATTGTTTGAGGTATTTCATTTTGTGACTATAGAACAGGGTATTTATTTGTTCTCCTGTAGACATACATTTACATTTACATTGTTTCCATTTTGAAGCTATTATACATGAAGCTGTTACAAACATTTTTGTACCTGTCTTTTGGTGGGCACAAGCACTCACTTCTCTTGGGCATATACCTAGGAGTGGAATTGCTAGGTCATAGGATGGTAATGACTAACTTAAGAAAATATTGAATAGTTTTTATGTGGTTGATCCATATACTGTTCCTTCCAGAAATGTGTAAGCATTCCAGTTACTCTATATGTTCTTCAACACTTGGTATTATCAGTTTGTCGTTCGGGTAGGTACCATGGTATTATTCTGCATTTCCCTGATGAATAATGATATGACAACCTTTCCATATGTTTGTTGGTCATTTGGATATCCTCTTTTGTGAAGTTCCTGTTTAAGTCTTTTCCCCATCTTAAAAAACTGAGTTGTCTTTTTATTATTGATTTTGAGGGGCTCTTTCTTTATTCTGATATGTGTCATTTGCTGAATGTGTATATTGTGAGTGCGTTTTTTCAAGCTGTGGCTTATTGATTCACTTTCTTAATGATGTCTTTTAACCAACAGTTCTCATGTTTAACGAAGTCTGGTATATTATTTTTTTCTTTTCTGGTTAGCGCTTTTCATGCCCTCTTTAAGGAATCTTTGCCGATTTCAGAGTCATGAAAATAGTCTTCTTTTTTCTATTCTAGAAGCTTGATGGTATTTGTTTTCAGAGTCAAAGCTATGGACTAGCTTGAATTCATTTTTAGGTCTTGGGGAAGAGGGGTCAAGGTTGATTTTTATTCACAGGTTTATCCAGTAGCTTCAGTACCATTTATTACTGCAGTAGAATCTTTGTCCTAAACCATTATATATTTCTGGATATTCACGCTTTTCTTTTGGTCCCTTTGTTTTAAAGATTTTATTTATTTATTTGACAGACAGAGATTACAAGCAGGCAGAGAGGCAGGCAGAGAGAGAGAGAGAGAGGAAGGGAAGCAGGCTCCCTGCTGAGCAGAGAGCCTGATGCGGGGCT
Organism: Taxidea taxus jeffersonii; assembly: GCA_003697995.1. Taxonomy (NCBI): domain Eukaryota; kingdom Metazoa; phylum Chordata; class Mammalia; order Carnivora; family Mustelidae; genus Taxidea; species Taxidea taxus. The sequence continues at coordinate 29,889 of ML108803.1, read as the reverse complement.
CAATCCCAGGACTCTGGGATCGTGACGTGAGCCGGAGGCAGCGGCTTTAACACACTGAGCCACCCAGGCGCCCCTTAATTAAGTTTTTAATTTTATTATTATTCAGGATCATTTTGGCTATTCTAGATTCTTTGTGCTTCCATATAAATTTTATATCATTCTTTTCCTTTCCTAAAAAAAAATAACTGCTGGATTTTGATTGGAATTAAATTCATTCTATAGATTAATTTGCAGCTAATTGACACCTTAACCACATTGGATTTTCCAATCTATGGGCATGGAAATTTTGTCAGTTCATTTAGTTCTTTCTTTTCCTTCAGCAGTATTTTATAACTTCTATTTTAGAGGTCTTGCACATCTTTCATCAGTTTGTCCCTAGACAGTCTTTTGAGTGGAAATGTCTGAGGGGCTCAGTCAGCTAAGCATCCAACTCTTGATTTTGGCTCAGGTCATGATCTCAGGGTTGTGGAGACTGAACCCCACATCGGGCTCTGCACTGGGTGTGGAGCCTGCTTAAGGTTCTCTCTCTCCCTCTCCCCTTGCCCCTGCTTGCTGTCTCTCTCTCTCTCTTTCAAAAAAAAAAAAAAAAAGAAAGAAGTGAAAGTTAAAGCTGCAGTAAGCTCCATGTCCACCAGACTATCCCCCCCCCACACCCCATGGCAAAACAACAACAAACCTGAAAACACCAGAGATCGGCAAGAATGAGGAGAAATTCTGACTCACGTTGGTGGAAGTACAAAGTGGTACTGCTGCTTTGTAAGACAGGTTGGCAGTTTCTTACACAATTAAACATATGCTTACCATGTGACCTATCAATTCCACTTCTAGTTATTTACTTAAGAAAAACAAAAACATGCACATATAGAGACTTGTATCTGAATGTCCACAGAAACCTTATTTATAGTAGCAAAACTGCAGAAAGTAAGCGGTAAGCATAATGACATTTCTTGTCATAGGGCATACTTTAAAATCATTCCCAAACACATAAATTGCGAACATGATTAGCAGAGTGGATTAAAAGTCCATTGATTATCTCCTGAGTCTCGCTTTAAAATAGTCTCTAGTCAAAACAAAAAAGCAAACACCAAAAAAATTCTTCAATTTTTAGGACATTGTTTAATCTGAATATATGGAGGCATCTGACATAGCCACAGAATAATTGCTGCCCTTTGTAATGATCTATTATTTTGTTAAGATGTTCTAACTTAGTAAAAATGAAAGATTAAGTAAAGCAGCTCACTGAATGGCTGAGACCCGGCTATCCACAACCAGACTGAAAAGTTACTCTGCGGAAGAGTAACAATGGAATCCTTTTAATTGATATGAAATGAGTGTTGTTCGTTATTTTAAAATATTACATTTCATACTTTTTTAATTGTAAGAAAAAATTTGTCTACTTCATTAAAATATGCTGGTCTAGATCTGTGCCAGACATCCCTTAAGTGATTGACAAATGGTGAGAACATAAGAAACCAGCAACAGAGATCATCTGATTTATATCTTGAAGGAAAAAAAAAGTTTACATAAACTAAGAACTTTGATTGAAAGACTTTTTTCCTGTCCCGAGTAATCACTCGGGATGCTGGGGATCAACTGGGGATGCTGTTGCCAGGTAGGGAGAAAGAGAAGACAGCTTATGACTTTATGGATACCAACCACTTAATGTGTTATAAACTAAAATTCTCAGCTTCATTTCTGTTTAAAACTAAATAGATCAAAACTAAATTTGCATGCAACATAGCATTCATGCTTATCGAGTTATAAAGTGATTCTACCTCTTAAGTAATAGAAAAATACCTGCTGTTTATCTAGAATGTTTAAGGATTTTGGAATTTGTAGTAATAGAAAGTTTATATATACATAATAGGACACAATAACATACATAATATCATATATGATATATACATAATTTCAATTACTAATTTTCAAAGAATTAACAGATTACATATACTATATGTTATTGTATAGTATAAAATAAAGATAATGTGGGGCACCTGGGTGGGTCAGTG
>ML108803.1:0-12782 GCA_003697995.1 Taxidea taxus jeffersonii | reverse complement strand
TTTTTTTTATTTAAGCTTTATTTAAACATATAATGTAACCCCACCACCCTCTCCCAACCCCTCTCCCCCCCACCCCCCTCAGTTTGTTTTATGACATTAAGAGTCTCTTTTGGTTTGTCTTCCTCCCAATCCCATCTTGTTTCATTTTTACTTTTCCTACCACCTTAACTCCCACCCCTGTTGCATCTCCACTTCCTCATATCAGGGAGATCATGTGATAGTTGTCTTTCTCCAGTTGACTTATTTCGCTAAGCATAATACGCTCTAGTTCCATCCATGTCGTTGCAAATGGTAAGATTTCATTTCTTTTGATGGCTGCATAGTATTCCATTGTATATATATACCACTTCTTCTTTATCCATTCATCTGTTGATGGACATCTAGGTTCTTTCCATAACTTGGCTATTGTGGACATTGCTGCTATAAACATTCGGGTACATGTGCCCCTTTGGATCACTACGTTTGTATCTTTAGGGTAAATACCCAGTAGTGCAATTGCTGGGTCATAAGGTAGCTCTATTTTCAATTTTTTGAGGAACCTCCATGCTGTTTTCCAGAGTGGTTGCACCAGCTTGCATTCCCACCAACAGTGTAGGAGGGTTCCCCTTTCTCCACATCCTCGCCAGCATCTGTCATTTCCTGACTTGTTCATTTTAGCCATTCTGACTGGTGTGAGGTGGTATCTCATTGTGGTTTTGATTTGTATTTCCCTGATGCCCAGTGATGTGGAGCACTTTTTCATGTGTCTGTTGGCCATCTGGATGTCTTCTTAGCAAACTCAACACCCAAAGAACAAATACTCATATATTTTTATACATATTATTTTCTCAAGTTTTTATTTAAATTCCAGTTAGTTCACATACAGTGTAATACCCGTTTCAGGTGTACAAGTTAGTGACTCAACACTTTCATACAACACAGCTCAGCACAAGCGCACTCCTTAATCCCCATCACTTACTTCACCCATCCCCCTACCCTGTCCCTTCTGGTAACCATCAGTTTGTTCTCTACTGTTTCTAGATTTGTCTGTTTCTTGATTTGTCTCTCTTTCTCCCCCCGCCCCTTTGCTTGTTTGAAATTTGCTTGTTTGAAATTCCAGGTATAATGTCTCTCTCTGACTTATTTCGCTTAGCATAATACTCTCTATCTCCATCCATGTTGTTGCAAATGGCAAGGTTTCATTCCTTTTTTATGGATGAATAATATTCCATTGTATATATATACCACTTCTTTTTAAAATTTTTTTATTTATTTGAGAGAGACAGAGAGAGGGAGCACAAGCAGGGGCAGAGACTGAGGGAGAAGCAGACTCCCCACTGAGCAAGGAGCCTGACACCAGGCTTGATTCCAGGACCCTGGGATCATGACCTGAGCTAAAGGCAGACATTTAACAAACTGAGCCACCTAGGCACGCCTTCCTACTTCCTCTTTATCCATTCATTGATGGATGGACTCTTTGGCTCTTTGCATAGTTTGGCTATTGTAGATAATGCTGCTGTAAACATCAGGGTGCATGTAGCCCTGTTAATTAGTATTTTTGTATTCTTTGGGTAAATACCTAGTAGGGCAATTGCTGTATCATAGGGTAGTTCTATTTTTAACTTTTTGAGGAACCTCCATGCTGTTTTCCACAGCAGGTGTACCAGTTTGTATTCCCACCAACAGTATAAGAGAGTTCCCCTTTCTCCATATCCTCTCCATTACCTGTTGTTTCTTGTGTTGTTGATTAAGCCATTCTGACAGGTGTGATGTAGTTTTGATTTGCATTTGATTTCATTGTAGTTTTGATTTGCATCTCCTTGAAAGTAGTGAGACTGAGCATCTTTTCACATGTCTGTTGGCCATCTGGATGCCTTCTTTGGAAAAATGTCGATTCACTTCTTCTGCCCATTTTAAAAATTGGATTACTTGTTTTTTTGTGTGTTGATTTGTATGAAAGTTCTTTATATATTTTGGAGACTAACCCTTTATTAGATACATCATTTGCAAATATCTTCTCCCATTCAATAGGCTACGTTTTAGTTTTATTTCCTTCATTGTCAGAAGCTCTTTATTTTGATTTAGCCCAATAGTTTATTTTTGGTTTTGTTTCCCTTGCTTCAGAAGACATTTCTAGAAAGAAGTTGCTATGGATATTGTCAAAGAAGTTATTGCCTGTGTCCTCTTCAAGGATTTTTATGGTTTCAGGTCTGACATTTAGGTCTTTAATCCATTTTGAATTTATTTGGTGTAAGGAAGTAGTCCAGTTTTGTTTTTTTTGCATATAGATGTCCAGTTTTCCTGACACTGGTTGTTGAAGAGACTACCTTTTCCCCATTGGATGTTATTTACTGCTTTGTTGAAGATTAATTGACCATATAATTGTAGGATCATTTCAGGATTTTCAGTTCTTTTCTATTGATCTGTCTATTTTTGTTCCAATACCATACTCTTGATTACTACAGCTTTGTAATATAACTTGAGGTCCAGAATTTGTGGTGCCTCCACCTTTGGTTTTCTTTTTCAAGATTTCTTTGGCTATTTGGGGTCTTTTGTGGTTCCATAAAAATTTAGGATTGTTTGTTCTAGCTTTGAAGAATGCTGTTGGTATTTTGATAGGGATTGCATTACATGTGCAGATTGCTTTGAGTAGTATGCACATTTTAACAATATTTGTTCTTCCAATCCATGAGCATGGAATGTCTTTCCATTTCTTTGTGTCATCTTCAACTTCTTTCATCACTGTTTTATACTTTTCAGAGTACAGGTCTTTCACCTCTTTGGGCAGGTTCATTCTTAGGGATCTTATTGTTTTTGGTGCAGTTGTAAATGGGATTGATTCCTTAATTTCTTTTTCTGCTGTTTGATTATTAATGTATAGAAATGCAACAGATTTCTGTACATTCGTTTTATATCCTGTGACTTTGCTGAATTCATGTATCAGTTCTAGCAGTTTTTTGGTGGAGTCTTTGGGGTTTTCTCCATAGAGTATCATGTCATCTATAAATTGCAAAAGTTTTACTTCTGCCTTGCTAATTTGAATGCCTTTTATTTCTTTTTGTTTTCTGATTGCTGTGGATGGGACTTCCAGTACTGTGTTGAATAAAAGTGGTGAGAGTGGACATCCATGTCTTGTTCCTGACTGTAGAGGAAAAGCTCTCAGTTTTCCCCCATTAAGGATAATATTAGCAGTGGGTTTTTCAAATATGGCCTTTATGATGTTTCCTCTAAACCTACTTTATTGACAGTATTTTTTTAATCATGAATGGGTATTGTACTTTGTAAAATGCTTTTTCTGCATCTATTGAAATAATCACTTGGTTCATTTCCTTTCATTAATGTGATGTATCATGTTGATTGATTTGTGAATATTGAACTACCCTTGCAACTCAGGAATAAATCTCACTTGATTGTGGTGAACGGTGTCTTTTTAATGCATTGATGGATTCAGTTTGCGAATATTTTGTTGAGGATTTTTGCATCTATGTTCACCAAAGATATTAGCCTATAGTTCTCTTTTTTTGTGGTATCTTTATCTGGTTTTGTTATCAGAGTTATGCTGGCTTCATGGAATGAATTTGGAATTTTTCTTTCCTTTTATTTTTTGGGGGAATAGTTTGAGAAGAATAGGTATTAACTCTTCTTTAAATGCTTGGTGGAATTTGCCTGTGAAGCCATCTAGTACTGGATTTTTGTTTGGAGTTTTTCATTACTGATTCCATTTCTTTGCTGATTATCAGTCTTTTCAAGTTTTCTATTCCTTCCTGTTTTAGTTTTGGTGATTTATATGTTTCTAGAAATGTATGCATTTCTTCTAGGTTGTCCAATTTGTTGGCATGTAGTTTTTCATAATGTTCTCTTATAATTTGTTGCATTTCTGTGGTGTTGGTTGATATTTCTCCTCTTTCACTTGTGATTTTATTTATTTGGGTCCTTTCTCTTTTCTTTTTGGTAAATCTGACCAGAGGTTTATTAATTTTATTAATTTTTTCAAAAAATCAGCTCTTAGTTTCATTGATCTGTTCTATTGTTTTAGTTTCTGTATCATTTACTTCTTCTCTAATCTTTATTATTTCCTTCTGCTCGTGTTAGGTTTCATTTGTTGTTCTTTTTTCCAGCTCCATTAAGTGTAAGGTTAGGTTATTCATTTGAAATTTTTCTTGCTTCTTGATCTAGTCCTTTATTGCTATAAACTCCCCTTTTATGACAACTTCACTGCATCCCAAGATTTTGGACACTTGTGTTTTCATTTTCATTTGTTTCCATGTATTTTTCAATTTCTTCTCTTATTTTCTGGTTGGCCCATTCATTATTTTAGTAGCACGTTATTCAACTTTCATATTTTTTTTGTGGTCTTTCCAGACTTTTTCTTGTGGCTGAGTTCTATTTTCACAGCGTTGTGGTCAAAAGAGGTGCATGGTATGATTTTGATCTTTTTAAATTTGTTGAGGCCTATTTTGTGACCTAATATGTGATCTATTCTGGAGAATGTTCCATGTGCGCTTGAAAATAATGTGTATTCTGCTGTTTTAGAATGTAATGTTCTGAATATATTTGTTAAGTTCATTTGCTTCTGTATGTCATTCAAAGCCATTGTTTCTTGTTCTGTTTAGATGATCCATCCATTGATGTGAGTGGGGTGTTAAAGTTCCATAATATTATTGTGTTATTGTCAATGAGTTCCTTTATCTTTGTTATTAATTATTTTACATATTTGGATGCTCCTATGTTGGATGCATAACTATTTACAATTGGTATATCTTCTTGTTAGATTGTCCCCTTTATGATTATATAGTGTCCTTCTTTGCCTCTTGTTACAGTCTTGTTTTAAAGTTTAGTTTGTTCAGTGCAAGTATTGTTATACTGGCTTTCTTTTAACATCTATTTGCATGATGAATGTTTCTTCATCCTCTCACTTTCAATCTGCAGATGTTTTTAGGTCTAAACTGAGACTCTTGTAGGCATCATTTGATGGTTCTTTTTTTTTTTTTAATCCATTATGACACCCTGTGTCTTTTGATTGGAGCATTTAGTCCATCTACATTCAAAGTAATTATTGATAGATATGTATTTATTGCCATTTTATTACTGGTTTTGTGGTTGTTTCTGGAGATTTTCACTGATCCTTTCTTTCATGTTTTGCTGATTTTGTTTGGTGATATATTTGGATTACTTTGTCTTTATTCTTCACATGTTTATTACTGGTTTTGATATATGGTTACCATTAGGTTTGCATATAACCTCTTCTGCATATAGCAGTCTATATTATATTGATAGTTGTTTAAGTTTGAACCCATTCTTTTCTCCTTTCCTCCCCATGTTTTAGGCATATCCTTTTTTTTTTAGGCATATCCTTTTTTTTGTGAATTCTTTGACTGATTTTTTACAGAAATATTCAATTTTACTGCTTTCATGTTTCCCACCTTTACACTATCACTTTTGGTCTCTCTTTTCTACTCAAAGAACCCCCTTTACTATTTTTTGCAGGGCTGGTTTAGTGGTCATGAACACCTTCTGTTCTTGTTTGTGAAACTTTTTATCTCTCCTTCTATTCTGGTTTGGGGATCAAGGTAATACTGTCTTCATAAAAAGAGTCTGGAAGTTTTCCTTCTGTTTCTATATTTTGAAACAGCTTCAGGAGAATAGGTATTATTTCTTCTTTGAATGTTTGGTAGAATTCCCCAGGGAATCTGTAAGCCCTGGGCTCTTGTTTTTTGGGAGGTTTTTGATCACTGCTTCAATCTTGTTACAAGATATTGGTCTATTCAGGTTGTCAATTTCTTCCTGATTCAGTTTTGGAAGTTTATAGGTTTCCAGAAATGCATCCATTTTTACTCATCCATGAAAAAGAATGAGATCTTGCCATTTTCAACAACATGGGTAGAGCTAGAGAGTATAATGCCAAGCAAAATAAGCCAGTCAGAGAAAGACAAATACCATATGATATCATTCATACATGGAAACAAAACAAATGAACAAAGGAAGAAAAAGAGACAAACCAGAAAACAGACTCTTGATTATTGGAGAACAAACAGATGGTTACCAGAGGGGTGGTGAGTGGGGGATTAAGGGGATGAAGGGGATTAAGAGTCACTTGTCATGATGAGCACTGATTAATATATGGAATTACTGAATCACTATATTGTTTACCTGAAACTAATATAACACTGTATGTTAACTACACTGGAATTTTAAAAAAATCCATTAAAGTAGGAAAAGAAAATGTAGTGAATATTTCTGTTATGTTGGAGAAGTTTCTTTCTTTATATAATGTTACTGTTAAAATTCATAAAGAAAAGACAACTTTGGGCATCTGGATGGCTCAGTGAGTTAAGGATCTGCCTTCAGCTCAGGTCATGATCTCAGGGCTCCCTGCTCGGTGGGAAATCTGCTTCTCCCACTCCCTTTGTCCCTCCCCTCCCTCCACTCATGTTCTCTCTCGCTGTTTCTCTCTCTCTCTCTCAAATAAATAAATAAATAAATAAATATCTAAAAAAATAAAAAAGAGAGAAAGACAGCTTTGACTTGCCCCAAATTAAAAACTTATGATAGAAAAGATAGTACAAAAACAGGCAAAGGACAAGTAAATAAATGTGCTTGGAAGAAATATTTTTAATTTCTCACTTAGAAAAGGAGTTAATTTCCTTAATGTATCTTTATATATTTTACTGTATATATATATATATGCATATATATATAATACTATATATAGACACTTTTGCACATATATGTTTAAAAATTATCACCCCCACTCCCACTAGACAATGGACAAGGGACACAGTAGGCAACTGAAGTAAAAGAAATATAAGCAATTGGGGCGCCTGGGTGGCTCAGTGGGTTAATGCCTCTGCCTTCGGCTCAGGTCATGATCTCAGGGTCCTGGGATCGAGCCCCACATCGGCCTCTCTGCTCAGCAGGGAGCCTGCTTCCCCCTCTCTCTCTGCCTGCCTCTCTGCCTACTTGTGATCTCTGCCTGTCAAATAAATAAATAAAATCTTAAAAAAATATATAAGCAATCATTGAACATGTAAATTGACATTCAACTTAACTAATTACAGCAGTGCAATTTTTTTTCAAATTTCATTTTCTGTCTTTATAAGTGACAAAATGATTCATCCCATGATTCATCTTTAGTGTTTATGAGAAAATAAGAACAAAATCTGTTTTTTTAAAGATTTATTTTTTTTTAGAGACAGAGAGAGCATAGGTTTGGGGTGGGGGAGAGGGACAGGGACAGAGAGAATCTCAAGCAGGCTCCCTGCTGAGCACGGAGCCTGACCTGGGGCTCCATCCCAGGACCCTGAGATCATCGACTGAGCGGAAGCTAAGAGTCGGTCCTTCAACCGACTACACCATCCAGGTGCCCCGAGAAAATGAGAATTTAGAAACAAATCAATATTCTTTATTCAGTGTCTTTGACAGTTGTTCAACATATTATTGGTGAAGTAAGCCATTGTTCAATATGAAGTTAATTTTGAAAAATTATGATTTGCAAGATTGCCTGTCAATATTACTAAACTGACAGTAGCCAGTACTTTAGAATAAAAGATAATCAGTAGAGTTTATAGTAGAAATAGTGCCCTAATATTACCTTGCTTTTTCCTACATAATATACTTCATTTTTGTTTGGTTCATATTATTATCTCTAATACATGGCACATTATATGCTTAAAGATGATTTATGAGGAATCAATTGCTTTTCTTAGTTCAGGAGAATAACTTTTGAATAGAAGGCAAGAAGATAATGTTATTACTGAATCTTAAGAGAATACATACATGTTTAATTTTCATTTTTTAGTAAGGATGGAGATGATAAGAGGAACCCTGTGATCATTCATCGAGCCATTTTGGGGTCAGTGGAAAGAATGATAGCCATCCTGTCAGAAAACTATGCGGGGAAATGGTAAGTAATACAGAAAAGAAAAACTGTCTATCATTTTGAAATATCTTATCTAACAAGATATGATTACTGCAAAAAAAAAAAAAAATTGGTGGCTCCTGCCTTGTAATTAGCAAGTATCCAAAGAGCAAGTGGTCAATTCTTGTTGAATCTACCAGGTCAGGAAACCAAAACAAAGAAGACAAAAGCAGTGTGCCCTAAAACTGTATTATTTACCTTTCAGGGAATGCAGTAGAATTGAAGAGTTATCTTTTCACCTATTTCAAGCCCTTTAAAGATCTAGTTGCATCTGGTGATCCTGGGAGTACCATTCCACCCCTTGCTGAATGGCCATCCCTCCTTCAGCCCGTGTTGTTCACCTCCTGGGGGTCCCCAGTCAACATGGGGAGAAAAGCACTTAACCTGGTTCAGAAATGGCTCTGGATGATACTTTGGCACAAACCCAATGAGGACAGCTGCAGTACCACTTAGGAAAGAAGTGTGGAAGGGAAATGCCCTTGAGGGCAGGAATTTGAGTGCATCTCACAGTCCTTTTCCCTTGGAAGGCACAATGGCCAGACCCTTGGAGTTACAGCCGTGCCTGGGCTCTGGTGACTGCTTTGACCTAGAAGTAATGAGATTGGAAAGTAGATGACAAGTAGATTTGGCGGGGAGGAACATGGATCATCACTCAGAATGGCCTTGAAAGTGGTGTCACCCACCCAAAACCCTTACTGTGGGTTGTTTTTTAAAGATTCAAATAAAGGAGGACCTATTCTGGGGTTACCATCAGCTTCATTCTTCCCCTAGTGGCTGCTCCATGGTTCACCAACAAAGCGGCCACTTGTGGATTCGGGATCAACAATATGGGCCTCCCCAGGTTCACCTGGCTATGCCTCTTCTGAGGCCTCAATCTGCCATCAGTAGCGATCAATCCTGACCTCTTCTATGGAACCATAACCCTGGGGAACCATCAGCTTTCTGGTTCCTTCTCATCATGCAAGTGCCAGTGACTTTTCCTTGCAGAAGAGATCGACTCTGGAATTTGCTTAGCTCTTCCTTCCTCCCATGCCTCTGGCACTAGCACCATGTAAATGCTTACTTGAGCCTTGACCGTCAGAAACACAATAATGCTTCTGACCCTGGAAGTAATTTTTTTTAGCAAAAGTAGTAAGGCGCTGAGCTGACATTGTGAGATTTGCTAGTATTACCATGCCCCCGAGGCAGCTCGTCTTGCTGGCAGTCAAGGCACCAGGTGGCAGGTGATCCATCTTATGGTAGCGGCATCCAATGGCAGGTAGAAATGCTGCAACCCAGCAACCCCACATGGTATTTTCATCTCTCATCTCATTTTGAAGAAATTGACTGAGATCTGCTCATGCAGTTTCGTTCTGATTGAGTTCTGTGCTGCCGTTGCTGGGCACAGTCCCTGTAGCTCCCATCGTTGGCCCTGGGCGCTGGATGTCCTGCTCGCATCACTGCCACAGGTCCCTCCCAGAGCTCCATGTCTCCCCACCACCCCCACCAGAACTGACTCCATGTAGTCCCCGCCCCCCCAGGGGCTACTCTGTCCCAAATCCAAGCACCGGCCTTGTACATGCCAGATCACATGCCTGGACTTGAACCTGTCTAGGGCAGCTGGGAAGGCAAATTTCTAAGCAGGCACCGCAAGGTGGGAAATTCTCCAAGCAGGGAGTCTTTAAGAGGTCCTGGGTAGCTGGAGTCTGTGTACAACCTTGCAGTTTTATTTGTGACGTTCAAGAAACATGCTTATGCATCATGGGGTGTCCAAGCTGTTAAAGTTACAGATAAGCCAAAACTACAGATATGAACATGCACGCTACCTAAGTATGAGTTAACACATCATCATTTCTTTCCAGTTGATTATGTTTTAAATAGTTTAATGTAGGTAAGAGATGGTGGGGTCTCGCCCTAGAGTCATGGCAGTGAATGTGCTCAAAGGCTAAAAAGAACCAGTGGGATCAGGAGATGGAGGGGAGAAGGAGGTGGTGCTGTGCACGCAGTCCTTCATCGCGCAGACTCGGGGCACAGGCTGGGCAAGCCATCGGTCAGGAGTTCACACACCTACCTGAAATGTGGTAGACACTTCCCCAAAGGTTCAAAATAGCAGTTGTTAAAATGTGGCTCCTCCTGGGGATGGGGTGAGGACAGAGCTCAGAAGGAACTGTTTCCTTTTCACATTATCTGCTGTATTCCCGTGTTTTCACCACTGTATTCCTATTACTACTTTTATCATTTGCGTTATTTTTCTTTTGTAATTTAAGAATAAATATGTAAATATTCATAAGGTGCCACCACGTAGTAGTTCACTGCATTTCCTTTCACCTTCAAACAAAGTCCTGATGAAGAAATATTTCCCGCATTAAACAGTGCTTATACCCAACTTCCCATCTTTTTTTTTTTTTTATTTCATTTTGAGATCATTGTAAATTCACATGTGGTGGTAAGAAATCATTGAGAAAGGTCCAGCATACCCTTCCATCAGTTGTCCTCAGTGGCAGCATCTTACGAAACTCTATGCAATATCATGACCAGGAAATTGACTTTGGTACAATCCACCAACCTTATTTAGGTCTGACGAGCTCACAGGCACCTGTGTGTGTGTTGAGTTCTACAGAGTTCTATCAACTGTGTATCCACCATCAGCTAAGACATAGGGCAATTCTGTTGCTTATGAGGGCTCCTCATGCTACCCTTTTATTGTCACACACCTCCTACCCCACCCCCATCAGCATCCCCCAACAGCCACTCATCTGTTCTCCAGCTCCACAATTTTGTCATTTCAAGAAGGTTACGTAAATGGAATCACACAGTGTGCAACTCTGTGACTGGCTTTAATCACTCGGTGGCATTCCCTTGAGTTCCATCCAACTTGTTTCACATCTCAGTGGTTGGTCCCTTTTCATTGCCGATAGTGTTCCATGGTGTGGATGCACCAGTTTGACCGTTCATCCACCGAAGGACATTTGGAGTGTTTCTGGTTTGGCACCATTATAAATAAAGCCTCCGTGAACATTAGTGGGAAGGTATCTGTGTGAACATGTTTTCATTTCTCTGGGGTACTTGCCCAAGAGTGCAATTGCCTGGTGGTGTGATATGATGTTTAGCCCTTCCTCCCCACGGCTGACCTATTCTTCCCTCCCTTTTCTCCTATAATTCCCAGCTTCTCTTTTTGTGTCCCCTGTTGCTTTTTAGCTCTTGATGTGGTTTGGTTTACTTCCACACCACTCTGCTGAAGTCTTACTTTTAAAAAATCTTTGGTTATTTTTAAAATCACATAATGCTGGATCATCATTAGATTTTGAAAATACAATCTTATATATTTTTCAGGCCTTTCTGGCTGTCTCCTCGTCAGGTAATGGTCATCCCTGTGGGGCCAACTTGTGAAAAGTACGCGCTGCAGGTAAAATCAGAGATAGGAAAGTACATAATCATCTCCGCATGTCATCTGTGGAGGTTATTGACTTGGAATATTATTTGTGCTTTAAAATATTGCACAACTCATACATTACGTTAGCAACCCACATTTTCAGTAGTTGAGAGTAACATCTGAATCACATCTCTGTAGCTGGGTCAGAACTACTTTATTTCTTAATGTTTTTGAGAAATTGGGCTTCTAAAACCTCTCCTATTTAAGTTATTCTTTTCCACATGGCTCTCTTAAGGAAGAGTACTTGTCTTGCTGTGTAACAGAGAACTCCAAAACTCAGCAGCCCAAGACAGCAAACATTTATTATGACCCAGTTTCTGCAAGTCAGAATCTGGGAGCAGTGAGGCTGGGCGCTGCTGGCTCAGGGCCCCATCAGGGCCTCAGTTTGCGCTGCTGGCTTGGGCTGCCTCCTTGGGGGGCTCACTCGCATGGTCATTGTTGGAGGCCTCAGTTCTGCACCCTGGGGGACTTCTCCAGAGGTTCCCTGAGTATCCTCCCAACGTGGCAGCTGGTTTCCCCAGAGGGAGTGATGTTAAAGACGTGGAAGCTGTAGTCTTTTGGCTTCATCTCAGAAGTGATGCCCCATCACTTCTGCCCCCTCTGTGGTCACACAGAGCCACCTGGTACCCTGTGGCAGAGACGACACAAGATATAACTACCCTGTGGGTCATCTCAGAGGCTAGCTACCATAAATATTGTCATAATGGAAGTGTTTTATTTTCTTGTAGGTATCCAGTGTGTTTTTTGAAGAAGGGTTCATGGCCGACGTTGACTTAGATCATAGCTGTACACTAAATAAGAAAATACGAAATGCGCAGCTGGCTCAGTATAATTTTATTTTGGGTAACTTAAGTTTATATTTTCTCAAATGCTTGGGGTTTTTTTCCCACTTTAATTCCAAAAAGAAAAACGGTTTAACTCTCTGAATATAGTATAAACTACATGAGTATGGTATAACCACGGGAATGGTGTAACTACCTGAACAGGCTACAACTATGTGATTATGACAATTTATTACCTATCCACAAAGAACAGCCCACAGTGTTCCTAGTTAGTTGTTCTTAAATACTCTTTGTGGTTTGCTGGAAGAAGAGTTGTAAAACCTCACATGAGTCCTGTGGGATGATATCATCAACAGTAGTTAACATCTCAACCCAACAAAGAAAAAAACGTGAAAATAATTTCATCTGTAGAATTATGCTCTTTATGTTTCAATCATGTAACACCTCAAATATCCTCCCTCGCTTTTCTGATTTATTACAAACCTTTGGGGTTAATCAGTGGGAAAGATGCCAAATTTAAGGTGATGGAAAGAAAAGAATTTAAGTGAAAAAGTGTCCTTAAGACATATGAGTACTTGGATGCAGCATCTAAAATTTTGACTTTAAAATTGTTCAGAAATCAAGAGAAGCTGATCCTGGCTGCCTCCAGGCATGATATTGTTATCTCCAGTAAGTTGAGTGATTCTGTAGA
>ML108802.1:16790-42466 GCA_003697995.1 Taxidea taxus jeffersonii | reverse complement strand
TTTTTTGTTTTAAGAAATAAAAACAACAAACATCTTCCTCCATTGCTCCAGAGACTATAATGGTGTTCAACATAATCCCCCAAATTATACAAAATGTTGTTGATTTTCTGAAGTCCGTATTTAAACAGCACAACAGTGAGTATGGAGTGAAAAACAAAGACTTAACGAAAAATAAGGTCGTATGGTTATCTCCTTGGATGACATTCTGCATTAAAAAAAGTCAACTAGGGGCGCCTGGGTGGCTCACTGGGTTAAAGCCTCTGCCCTCGGGCTCAGGTCAGGGTCCCAGGGTCCTGGGATGGAGCCCTGCATCGGGCTCTCTGATCAGCAGGGAGCCTGCTTCCTCCTCTCTCTCTGCCTGTCTCTCTGCCTGCTGGTGATCTCTGTCAAATAAATAAATTAATTAAAAAACAAAAAAACAAACAAAAACAAACAAACAACAAAAAAAGAAATGTTGGTTTGGGAAGAGAGTACAGCATATGTTTTCCAGTTGTAATTGAATTAACTAAACACAGAAGTGGGACAGTAACTGGTCTCACAATGATATATTGTTAGAGACATGCTGGAAAACAAAATGGGTTTTTTAGCGCATATCCTCTCTAGCCCCTGGGATATCTGTGTTGTTCACTTGTCCAGGCAATAAAGTTCATCTAAATATCTGTTTATTGGGGCGCCTGGGTGGCTCAGTGAGTTAAGACTCTGCCTTCGGCTGTCATGATCTCAGGGTCCTGGGACTGAGCCCCGAGTTGGGCTCTCTGCTCAGCAGGGAGCCTGCTTCTCTCTCTCTTTCTCTGCCTGCCTCTCTGCCTGCTTGTAATCTCTGTCTGTCAAATAAATAAAATCTTAAAAACAAAAGGTCAACTAATATAAGAAATGGATATTCTCAAAATAATCAGAAATAAGACTCAAGTGCGCAAACACTAAATTTTGATGAGACTTCCCAGAAATCTTTTGTATCTGCATTATGCCATATCATCAAAGAGAATAGTCAGTTTTTATATAATATTTCTATATTCATTTGGGGCATACCTAGTGAGGTTTGGTATAATTTTAAGAGACAACGTCAACAAAAATGTAATTAGCTCACAAAAATTGCACTTTTCTCTACATTACTCTTTCCCTCTTTAAATTCTTCTTTAATTTTGATTGTTTTAAAAAAAACAACAGATCTAGGGGTTGTGGGGAGGAGGAGGGTGATACTTTATCTTGCCCCAGCAAACACACTCACTTTTCTATGGAATTAACTGAAAAGAGAAGCTAATTTCCTATATCTTAGGCTGATTGCTTCATTTTCGTCCAAGGGTTATTTCTTTTAAGGGTGGTGAGATGGCAAGATTTGTGCAAAATCCTCAGCTAAAACACGGGCTTTGAACATTCTTACATTAAATTTGTTTGGCCGTGTATATTTTTTTAAAAATCAGGCCTAGACCAGAGATGACAGCATTTAAACAGTCAAAATTTTAAAAGGCAGAAAAAACTGAAAACAACAACAACAAAAACAACAAAAAAAAAACCCAAAACAGCCCAAAATCAACAGGGAAAATAATTTCCTTCAATATTTGCTTTCTAGGGGGTAAACACTGGAAGGAAAGTGACTTTAACTGAAAGCCTGAAATCTGAGAAAGATGAAAATGCAAACTGCCATTAAAAATTTATTAAAATAGTTTCCACACAGTAATTTCTAAGAAACATTCTGTTTATATTTTTGCTTTTGCATGTTTTAAAAAAAAGCTCCTAGTTGAATTGTCACATGCGCTTTTAAAAATTTTAGTTAGCTCTTTCTATTTGATTGTAGGCAATCATATTACAGCCAAAGAAAATAAAGGAAACTTTGCTCTGGTCAATCCTGTGAAACAGAATGGAGTGACTCCATGTGGCTTGTTCACCTGTAGGATTTCTCTCCCTCCCAAGTGTTTTATTTATTTATTTATTTATTCCTATTATTTTTAAGATATATTTTTAAAGATTTTATTTACTTATTTGTCAGAGAGAGAGCAAGACCAAGCAGGAGAGCAGCAGGCGGAGAGAGAAGCAGGTCCCGGCTGAGCAGGGAGACCAGTGTGGGACTCGATCTCAGGACTCTGGGATCATGACCTAAGCTGAAGGCAGATGCTTAACTGACTTAGCCACCCAGGCATCCGTCCAAGTGTTTTATATAAACATTAATATGCTCATATGAGTGAAACCACTTTTTCAAAAGTATATTTGTGGGGCACTAATAGCCCTGCCTTAATTATTTCTTTGAGTAATAGAAAATGGGTAAGATAAAGGGATGGAACTTTATTATATATATTTTTAAAGATTTTACTTATTTATTTGAAAGAGAGAGTAAAGGGGCACCTAGGGGGCTCAGTGGGTTTAGGCCTCTGCCTTTGGCTCGGGTCATGATCCCAGGGTCCTGGGATGGAGCCCCGCATTGGGCTCTCTGCTTGGCGGGGAGCCTTCTTCACTTGGCCTTTCTCTGCCTGCCTCTCTGCCTACTTGTGATCTCTCTCTGTCAAATAAATAAATTAAAGATCTTAAAAAAAAAAAAAAAAGGAAAGAGAGAGTAAGACCAAGAGAGACAGAGAGGGAGAGAGAGAGAGAGAGAGCACAAGCTGGGGGAGAGGCAAAGGGAAAGAGAAATGCGGGCTCCCCGTTGAGCAGGGAGCCCAGTGCCGGGTTCGATCCCAGAATCCTGGGATCATGATCTGAGCCGAAGGCAGACACCTAACTGACAGAGCCCCCCAGGTGCCCTGGGATGAAACTTTTCATCTCTTTTTTCCCGTAATTAGAATCTGGTAAAATAAGGACTAAAGCCAATGCAAGGTATACATTTAATACTCACACAACTTAAGTAAAGCTATAATACATCCAAATGTATTTCCTTGTGCCTCATAAGTAGCCCATTAGAATATATGAAAACTATTCCAAATCCTAAAATACAACTTATTAGCAACTGCCAAAAACATTCTCTCAAAATTAAACATATTATTGTTATGGTTGATAATAAACAGGTGTTTCTTGTTTCTTGTTTTAAAAATAAACTGGCCGTCTGGGAGTCTGGGATATAACATAGGAAGCTCTGCGTCTGTCTCAGAAAACAGGAGTATTTTGCAGTAGCATTGTTCCCTCACATATTGCTGATTTTAAACTTTGGATTTACCATTTCACTGGGCTTTGTTGACTCCGTTTCTAAAGCACAATTTTTCCGAACACTATATCCTTAACGCAGCGCATTGCCAAATAGTCTGAAAGAATAATACGGCCATACCGACGACAGCTGTGAAAACGTTATACTACGGATTTCATATACCCGGAGCTATCCGGGACTAAACTTTACCTTGGGCAAACATCAGGTGATCTGGAAGAGAGAGTTTGCAGGATGGGAAGGTGTCACGAATATTTTCTTTTCTATCCACCTCTCTTCCCAGAGTCCGACAGAGAAAATATTTTATAATACCGAGCAGAACGCTCAAAGTAAAGTGATGGGAAAGAACTTTCCTAAAAATTCACACACGCACGTGTGTGTTCGCCCAGAGGGAACAGGAAACGCGATGCCAACAGACAAGAGATGTGCACAGATTCTGGAAGGTGGCAAACAAATGAACAGTTGAAACCTGGCAAGGCCGGGTGACGGAGTTAAGGCAAGCCGTTTCAGCAGAAAGGAAAAAGCAACCAGGGCAAGCGCATTCCTGTTCTAGAACCTCCGAGAGGCGTGGCAAAGAGACTCTTCGTGCTTAGTGTACGGAAAATTAATTTTTTAAAGTATCTTCCTGATCACACCTTAAAGGCTATCTACCATTTGTTTTGTAAATATCATGAAAGGGAGTCCTGAAACTGAGTCAAATAACTAAGGCAGTACCACTTCAAGGTGAAGAGCAAGGACCCTGGCGTGAGACCAGCTGTCATCTGCTAGCTTTGGACCTTCACAACATCCATGTTCCGTGCCTCGGTTGCCTCATCTGTAAAATGGGGGTGACAATAATAATACCCACTTCCTAGAGTCAATGTAAGTATTAAGTGAGCTACTATATATGTAGCATTCTTAGAATGGCCCATGGCAATTATTCGTGATAATTTTTTTCATAAAGCTGTGAGACTCGCTGTAAAAGCAGTAAAATTTAAAAAAAAACACATTTTTTTTTTTAGTTCACATACATTTGCCACATTCTTTCCAAGAAGGTTGATCCCAATATGCGGTGAAATTGAATGGCAAGTTGACTCTAATTTCAAGTTCTTTCTCCAGAAGGGACGATTTCCAGGTCCCCACTAAATCCGGAGAGAATTCTTAAATTGGTTTCTTGGGACCTTTCCTGCTCAGTGATGCCCTAATTTACACTTCATAATTTGCAGCCTGCACGTGAGGCATTCTTGAACAGTCTGAACTGAAAAGAAATTCTGATCATAATTAATTTTTAAGGCAGCAGGGAGTTGGTTATGAGGTTACCGGAAGCCAACAACAGAAGCCGCAGTGTCAGTGCGACAACAGCTCAAAACAAGTCAGTTCTGCTTTCCCTGTCAGCGCGGAAGGAACGTGTTTGGTTTCAAAAAGATGCAATTTCACGAGGCCGCCGTTTTCAAAGCACTACAGATCACTGCTTGCTTGGCGCTGGTCGCTTCTAACATTACAATTTACACTGTTCTAAAGGGAATCTTTTTTTTTTTTTTTAAGCCTAGCTATCCATTGATAAATAAGCACCTTTATGGCATTATAAAAATTTGCGTGGCTTCGGAAGTGTTTTATGACAGAGGAGGGCGTTTGCATCACAAATAGTTTGCATCACAAATAGACAAAAAGGAAGACTGAGCTTGGAGCTGAGGGTGTTTTACCACAAGCATTTAAGAAGATATCTTAAAACAGTTTCTTCCTAACCACAGTGGGATTCATTTCCCAGGGCAATTGCCAACAACAGAGCAGCAGAGTTGCAAAGCTGGCATTTAAATGTGACCTTCAGCTGATGGTAATCCAGAAGGATGAGCTCCAGCAGGAGCCAGGGAATTCCAGGAGGGCCACTGTGGCCCCCCCCCAAGGTCACGGTTGAGAAAATTTGGGCTAGCTGGTTTGGAGCGAGTTAAGTTGCAAATCAAGAATTCAATATTCCCTGCTGATTAGAAAGAGCTTTGATCGTTTCTCCTGCCTCCTTTTTTTTTGCATAGCTCATTTCATTGTATTTTCTTTTGTTTTAAAAGAATCCTAATAAGCATTAAAAATAGAGCTGATCCATATGAATGTGAGAGCAGAAATCTGAGTTTTCTTTGATTCTTTCTTTGTCACATTTTGCCTTCTTGCTTCCCCTCAGTGCCCTGAATAGGAAGATAGTTATGGCCTGAGGCTAAACATTTACTAACGAGAGTTCTTTGGGAAGCGTTCAGAGGATATACAGCCATGAGTAGGAACTCAGACTTCACAGCTTTTACTTAGCTCGTTTCAAAGCTATACAGAAAGCAGGTAAGGGGGGACACTATGATCTAGAAGGGTGATTCTGTTGCGCCAGGGCTCAGGTCTCTTCCTGGCTTGGCCACCAGCTGCAGTAAGTGACCTTGTAGAATCCTTCACCTCTCTCAGCTGTCACTTGCTTTGGGAATAGAACGTTCTCGAATGACTTTTTCTCAGGGTAGCCCCAAGTCTCGAACAACTTTTTCTCTTGGCCGCGAGGAGACCATGAAATCATAAAGGATGACGATAATGAAGGTGAAGAGACGAAGATGGGTGAGGATACAGTAACTCACAGAAATTGGGAACTGACCTAGTCTCCCAGAGAACATTTTCCTTTGGGAGTATCACTTCTCTGCGTGCACTTCAGAATTACCTTCTGAAAGCTGTTCTACAAGCTGTTCGGAGATGAGACCTTTTCAATCTCTGGAAAAACTAGATTCGCTTCGATGGCGCTATACCTTTGTTTATTTATTTATTTTGCCTTGCGCTTGTGTCAATTTCTGGCCGCGAGGACAACGTAGAGGCTGAGCAAGGGGCTTCCGCAAGGGACTGATGGGGAGGATATAAGAAAACTCCTCACCTATTCACACTGACGTGTGTCTTCTCAGTGGGTCAAATAAAAAACAATTTCAAAGTGTCCATTTATCATTGGTTTGCTAGTACGGCTCTAACCCAGCACGTCTTTATAACAGTCACTGCCTGGGTCATAACTATGCTTTGGTATCTATCCATTTATCAATCCTCACAGGAATGCTGGCTTGATACAATCCTATCCACAAGATACTGTCCCCAAAGCCGCCACAGTGACACTAAATTTTCACTTAATTGCTCTGAGCCTAATCTCTTGCAACTGATTTATCTTAGTAAGTCTTACTGTGGAATAATTTTACGTATGCTCCCCTTTTTAATTTTGTAATGGCTCTAGCAATTTCCAGGCAAAACTCATCATTTCACAGAAAAGTCCCGAAGGTCATGCCTCCCAAATTAGGGGCCATATGTGGCAATAATAAATCTTCCCCCGTATGGTATATGTGTGTGCTTAGAGAGAGAAAGAGATCTGTGTGAATGGGTTATTCTGCATGGGTGACTGGGTTCAAGCATATAGTATACAGGTCCCAATGCCTGAACCAAGTCAACTGCAGACCATTTCCTAGACACAAAAAAATTGAGGGAATGCAAAATTTCAGCCATCTTAGCACCGGAAAACCAAACACCAAATCCGTATTTGTGAGATTTAGAAATCCATCCAGAGTAGAAGAGTGCAAAGCAACTGGGCAACATCACAGCAATCAGACTTGCCCCAGTCTCTTTTCTACCGTTTATCGGATGGATACAACTGGACACATTTCTTAACCTTTTCACACATCAGTTTTCTTATCTGAAAAATGTGGGTAATAATAGTGTTTACTTCAAAGGCTTTATGTCAGAGTTAATTAAGATCGTGGACAACATAGATTTAGCATTGAGCTAGCACAGCAGACTCGGGCAGTACTGATCTGCGGTGATGGTTACTACGAATAGTAAGAATCTTAAATACATAAACACATTCATACATAGAAGGTCTTCGTAATTCTGAATTTTCAGCACTGAGGACAGACTTTCTCAAACTATTTTTAAGAAATCACCTTCCGTATATAATCTCCTTGTAACTTCCATGCCTACCCCCTGAGGACAGATGTGCTACAGATGTGAGGACTGAGAGAGATGAGGCATTGCCCTTGGCCAGACGGGTCATATCACCCCCAGGACTCGCCCCAGATTGCCATCCTTTGAATCCTTAATGTCCTCATTTCTTGTCTCCCCCTCGGTCCCCGACACTGGAAGTAAGTTACAGACTCCTATCCCTGGCCCCAACAATCATTCAGGCTGGGTTACTTCTGTGTTTGTGCACCCCTAACAAATTCTAGGAGCCTGCTTTCCAGATAAGCGCAGACCATTATGAATTCTAGGCTTTAACAGATAAAGCTTCCTGGAGAACCAGCTCTGTCGCACTGCCTTCTATCTCCTTGACGCGTTATCCTCGCTTGCTACTTGAGAAGAAAAGTAACAGGGCTCCTAAAAGGACCGCCCTGCTTTCTGGACCAGATGCCCCTATCTACCGCCATCCCAGCATCCTACACATTTGGATTGGAATGTTTTCCTACCCTTTTGATCTGCTTTTGTTCACCAGGCATAAATTCAACTTTTTAAATGTAAATCTTTATTTGGAGGAGATGTACAGGTATCAAACATGGAGTTAAAACATGAAAAATTTCCTCGATCATCTACTTTTCCAAAGAGCTATGTTAAAGACATAAACAAAACATTAAAATGATTGACTCTGCCTGGATTTTTCTTCGGCTCTGTCCTGGAGCACGGATTTTAATTCTTCACTAAACTTGTGTGAAAATATATAACTATCATCTAGGAAAAAAATAATCTCTCTTTTCCATCCTGCTATCTATTTTTATCTTTGCTTCTTCATCCTCAAGGATGCCAATGTGATCATTTTTCCCCTCAAAGTGGTTTTTGGGCCTCTATGAGATAAGTCCTTTTTCTGGCATTGACTATTATTAGCTATTGAATTAGAATATTAATTCAATATTATTATTGAATATTATTAGCTATTATTATTAGCTAATAATAATCAATTATTATTAGCTAACTGATTATTATTAGCTAAAATAATCTATTTTATAAATGTTTTTTCTATCATGGGCCTACAGACCGATATTAGCAACCTACAAAAAATGAATGCAAACAAAATACCAATGAAAATATGCAATGTAGAAATATACCATTCACAATAGTGGAAGGGCAGGGTGAGGTTTCGCATTGGCGATAAGAGCTTTTATGTTTATCGGGACACTAATGTTAGAAATTATGGATCAATGAGAAAACTGAAGATTTATTTGCTATTATTGTTTTCCATTCTGCATATTATTTTGGACATGGAGCTTCAGTACCTCAGAATTAAGTATTTTGTCATTCACATTAATAATATGCTGAGTGACAAAATTTTGATCAAAACACAATATTGATGTAGACAGCATAGCAGACAATGTGTTACTGTGAAATTAAAAAAATTGGATCACGGGCTTAGGTATTTCTTGATTAATACAATTGTTTCCGTGTTATTATTAGGGAAGAGCACTTATTACAACATGCTTTGCATAACTACAGACGAATTCATTATTTCACAGCAAATTCTATCTAGAAACAACTTTGTCACAGTTACTCAGGGAAATCAGTTGTGACCTTAGAAACAGTAGTGACTTGGTCACATGCATCTCTTCGATAATCTGATTTAAATCATGAGTTATTAACCTCAACTGCACTCAGAAGTAAAATCTCATAAATACCTTGAAAAATCGTAGTGAATCAGAAGAAATGTTAAACTGTAATAAAAACAATCATGAGACAGCCAGATCATGAAAAATTGCTTGATTCGAAGAACTTTTAAAGGTTAGAGCTCTATTAGAGGTTTTAAAAAAAGAAAGAAGCATGGGAGGAAAACTACAAGGAAGAAAAGAGATTAATAGGCTCACTGCCTCCTTCTTGTTTTATTATGCTCCTTTTTTTTTTTTTTTTTCCTGAGAGGTTACCGCTTTTGCAGCTGGTCAGAAATATCACATTCCTTGATGTCTCAGAAGGTTTTCTGACTAAGCTTGACCAGGCTTTAACTTGAATAACATAACACGCAGCTGTTGAAAATAAAAACACATTGTGGATTCGAGAATGGAGACACCCAATAAGAGAGAGGGAACATCTCTGGGGGTGGGAGTGGAGACTGGCCATTTCCTAGAATCCTCAATTTTCGCAAATATTCCGGCAACTAACCGTAGGGATTCTGAAACATAGGCTCCAGGTGCATTTTAGTCGAGACGACTTCTTGGTACTTTTGCAAGGACAGTTACAAGTTTTATTTTTAATTAATTTAACATATGGTACGTTGGGGAGGTAGGGGGATTGATTCATTGTAAGGTGTCTCGGGGAGATGTGCATGCCACACAGCTCCTTTTAAACGACTACAAGTAGCTAGTATAACTATACTACACATCGTGGGGGATAAAGTATACCAGATATGATTTTAAAAGCCTGTATCTAAATTATATGTCAATTTTTACCTTGAAATACTTTTTTTTTCTAAGATTTTATTTTGAAGTCATCTCTATACCCAAGGCAGGGTTGGAGAGGGGGGACTCGAACCTACAACCGTGAAATCAAGAGTCACGTGCTCTACCCACTGAGCCAGTCAAGGCGCCCCATCTTGAAATAATTTTTAAAACTTTCAGTAAGCGACAATTTATTTTATCTTGATGTATTTTAAGCTTTTTCTGTTTTTTGATACATTGGCGACTTGATACGCTAAAAAATGCTCGTGCGTGATTGTTTATTCGCTGTCATATATGAAAATAGGTAAATGATACTTCTAGGCTAATGAACCTTATTTCACATTAGTTTAAAATTTTTATGTGCAATTTTTTTTGTTTCCATCTTTGTCTGTTTTTCTTTTCACGCCAAATGAATATATGAATATATGAAAGTTGATTTCTAGTAAAAAATGTTCAAACCTGGCTGCCAGTCAGTGTTCATGTATATAAATCATAGATGTATATTAGTCCTTTCCAATTTCAGAGCAAAATAATTTCTGAGTACTAATTTTGGTCATAACATTATATGTTTCTTAAAGATACGAAAGTCAAACTGACTTCCTTCCTCCTGCCAAAAAATCTATAGCACATTTCCGACATTTGAAATGCTACATTCTCTTTTGGAATCAAAGACAACAGTGCCAGGATGATGAGAAAACCAAGCATTCAAATGTGCCACGAGGCTTGAAATTCACTGTGGTCAGAAAGCACCGTTAGAGAAACAAGGAAAAGCTGACCTTTCTTCTCCCTCCTTTTAAAGATCCATCTGAAATTCCATAGACTTCATAGACGTAATGTGCATAAAAATATTTTAAAATATTATGCCGATTAATAACATGTCACAGTTAGTGTTCAAGACAGGAAATTTACCCATTCATTTCAACAACAACAAAGGTTGAAAACTAGCAGAGTGGCACAAAAGAAGTCACTGAAAATTGTCTTAATCTTTTAGTCCCAGTAATAAAAGTTTTTTTTTTAAATTAAATCTAAAGCTGAGATTTATATTACATACATGTTTTTCTCTATGTGAGTTTGGGTCCTACATTTATCTTCAGGCACATGCCTAGGTGTGTGTGCATGTGTGTTGTAAACAATCATTTCATATACTATGTGCACAGCAAAGCTTTTAAATAACTTCACAAGAGATTTCTGAGAAATTTTAGGAGAATTTATCTCACACAGTTTTTCAGGCTAGTTCAGTATCATACATGTTCTAAATGAACTGCATTTCTATGTAAGTGCAGAATCAGAATTCCTGTTTTGAAGAATCACTTCAAACCATTGCCTCAAACAGAAACTGCTATGGTAGTTTCTGGAAAACGTAGTTACATCCTTCTAAAAATTAATGCTCATTTTTCTTTTCTCCTGCACACACATTATCAAATTACTAGATTACTAATAACTAATTTTTCTGTAAACCAAAGGATTTATTCCATTCTTGTGACAAAAATGGTAGGTTTCACTGAACTCTCCTTCTAAAGAAATTAAACTCAGTCTCTACCTCCAAATCAAAATAATTTGAAAAATTAAACGACATATACAATCAGGGATACATTTGGACAGAAATACACAGGGAAGAAGTCATCTCTATAGCCAAGGCAGGTACTGTTAGCAAAATAAATCCTCATTTGTTCTGGTCTGACATCCAGAAAGCCCAACCCCCACAATTAGGCACAAAATTTGACTAGGAGTTTCTTAGCAATCGTAGGAAAAATTAAAATAGTTACATGGTGTCCACTTTAGGGAAGAAAAAAATCAAATTTATTTGCAAAGGTAAATTTTTCTAGGAACTAAACTCAGGAAGGCCTATATTGAGTTCTGTGTGTATAAAATAATTAGCAAAATCTTCAAGTATAATCTTATAGCTTCCATGATTACCTCAACACACTATATACCAACCTTAATGTGTTTTTGTGCTAATGGAGTAAATTACATTCTTATTGACATTATTACCTACTTGATTTAAGAGATTATAATAATCAGGGGCACTTGGGTGGCTCAGTTGATTGGTGACTGACTCTTGATTTCAGTCCAGGTCATGATCTGAGGGTCGTGAGATTAAGCCCACCATCAAGTCCTGGGTCAGGGTCCATACTCCGTATGGAGTCTGCTTGAGATTCTCTCTCTCTCTCTGCCCCTCCCCCATTCAAGCTCTCACTTGCTTTCTCTAAAATAAATAAATAAATAAAGACCTTAAAAACAAAAGAGTGATGTTTACAGGAATGAGTTCCCAACTTAATTGAAATATCCTTTAGAATAGGAATGTTTGGATCTACCTTCTGGGCCGTGTTTATTAAATGGGAGATTACTTATCCCTTTCCATTAGGAGCTTGAATTAAATACCTTGAATTGTAGTTTAGCTGGGAATAGAAATCACTTATTTTTTTTTCTGTATCTCAAAGTGTTTTGGACAAAGCTTTTGCTTTTTATTTTTTTTATTTTTACTTTTTTTAAAGATTTTATTTATTTATTTGACAGATCACAAGTAGGCAGAGAGACAGGCAGAGAGAGAGAGGAGGAAGCAGACTCCCCACCCAGCAGACAGCTCGATGCGGGGCTTGATCTCAGCACCCTGAGATCATGGCTCGAGCCGAAGGCAGAGGCTTCAACCCACTGAGCCACCCAGGCGCCCCAAAGCTTTTGCTTTTTATTAACGCTCATGAGAAGACTTCTGTTTGAGAATTATTCCTTTGGAGATCATCTATTTTTCATAAGTTACATTAATATTTTTCTCTCTATCCTTAATATTCCATATTTTCTTACCAAAAGTGTCTTTTTCCCCCCCCTCCTGCTCTGCACAGGGTGTGTTCAATCAGTCCTGAATATTCATGTCATTCTTTAGTTCTGGAAAATCCTTAGCCACTATCTCCTTGAATGCTGCTTCTCTTCTGTTTCATTCATTCTTTTTCTGATATTCCTTTAACTTGTATTTTGTAGCCTATCATTTTATCTGCCATGTTTCTTAATTTGCTCTCCCATATTTTTTTTTATCTTTTTATTTCTCTATGCTCTCTTCTGGTTGAATTTCTTCATACTATCTTCCAGTTCCCTAATGTGGTATCCAACTACATTGAAACTAGAATTTATCTTGTCTATTTCTTTAATTAAAATTTTTTAAAATTTTATTTTAAATAGGTTCCATGCCCAATGTGGAGCTTGACATGACCTTGAGATCAAGAGTTGTATGCTCTACTGACTGAGCCAGCTGAGCACCCTGACATTTATCTTATCTATTAATGCCTTTAATTTTAAGGACCATAACTTTCAGAATTTTTGGTGGTACTTTTTCACATACTCTACCCTTGTTTCATTTCTATTTTGTTTTCATAGTTTCTTATTATGAAATTAATATATTATTATTGAATTATCAAGATAATAATTATGAATAATTATCATTATTATGCATATTATTCCTTATCACTTTCAATATAATAAACATATTTAGTTCAAATTATTTTCATCTCATACGCATTGAACTCATCCCCCAAACATTAATTTCATTGCTTTCTTGGCATTAATTTTGCTTCTATATTTTGGAATTTCGATTTGCATACTCATTTAGAAGAGTATTTTATATATTCTCTGACTCTGTCTCTTTTCATTCATCTCTTTCTGTTTCGTGGTATTTTGGTTGCCTTTATTTAGCTATTTGTACCCCTGGTCCAGAACTAGATCAGGAATTCGGGAGCTTTTGATCTGTCATGCAGCTGGAAATATTGAACATACAGTGTCCAAGTCAGGGAGTACCTTGGCTCCGGTCTTCACCGGCAGGCTGCAAATGCTCTATCCAGCTACCCTCAGATACTCTGCTTTCTAGGGAGCAATTTATAGACCTTGTTTTCCAGCTTCCTTTCACTACTTTTCAGCTCCAGCTCAGTCCCCGGTTTCAAGCACAGAGGCTGGCTTGGGTCCAGGCCTTTGATGGGGCACTTCTAGCCCCACTTATTCTGTAGGAAACAGACTCCCACCTGCTTCCGACGGCTTTCCTACCCAAACTCCGGTAGACTCTCACTTTGGCTCCACTTGCAGATGCATTTCTATTCTTTTTCTCACCCACAGAGATGTATCTCTTGTTTTTTTTTTTTTTTCCAGATACGGCTTCAATTTTTTTCCCTTTTTATATTTTATCAGTTTTGATGTTTAGAATCCAGGAGGCAATAAGGAATATATGAGTGGGGGGAGGGGAACGGAGGTCAACAAACGAACACGTGCCATCTTGGCAGGAAATCCTCATTGACTTCTGAACTCCAACGTCAACATATTAATATAACGCATTCCGAGGGCCATGTCTCCTCTTGGAGTCTGAATTTTAGAGAAGGAAGAGCACCTCACCACCCCACTCCTTCATTAGCTAAACCAAGGATCCCAGAGCATTTGCACTGAAATCACCTGAAACACCCATTTAAAAATGCACCTTCTTGGGCCTGTCTCCACATTTACCATATGGGAATGTCCCAGATTGGAGTTTGAGTACCAGTGCACACCCAGCAACCCACTCATCGTTAAATCCTGTTTCTGAGACAGGGGCAGTGTCCTCTCATCCCAAGACGGACACTGAAGGTGTGTAACACAACGATCCACTACCTTCTGGACTATACAGGAAAGTAAACACTTAGGCAAAAACCCTCCACAAAGTATCTTAAAAGCAAGAAAGTATGCTAGAATGGTTACCTTGTTAGTTACTATCAAGAAGTTACTTGCTGTGTAATGCCATGATGCCTACCTGGTGACTGACAAGGCATCGCGAGGCTCAAGAGTGAAGAAAGCCATGAGGGACAGGCTTTGCAGAACGGCTCTTAACCACTGGAGCGGGGCTTAGGGATAAGTCCATGTATCAAGCCGCTACAGCGGACGGTGGCTCACGGCAGGTTAATGCCTGGTTTTAACTCCCTCCTTTACACCTGCCTTTGAGCACATTGAGGCAATGACAAGGGAAGACACGCGAATCAAATAAAAAAAAAAAATGATGTCAGACACCAGTCCCATGCACGTTAATGTACAAGTAGAATGCATTTTTTAAGAAGAAAGGAGGAAATATTCCAAATATACTTGAGTTCAAATAGAGCGAATGAGAAACAATGCTTTCCTCTCTCCCACTGGTGATGCGCTATATCGTACCCCAAATGAAGGCTGAAGCTTATGCCTACATATTTCCCTAAGCTGGGAAAACAACTCCAGTTCATCTTCATTCATGTGCTTTTCATTTGCGGTCCTCACTTTTTATTTTTTTATTTTTTATTTTTACTTTTTTTAAAGATTTTATTTATTTATTTGACAGACAGAAATCACAAGTGGGCAAACAGGCAGGCAGAGAGAGAGGGGAACGCAGGCTCCCCGCTGAGCAGAGAGCCCGATGCGGGGCTTGATCCCAGGACCCCGGGATCATGACCCGAGCCGAAGGCAGAGGCTTTAACCCACTGAGCCACCCAGGTGCCCCATCGGTCCTCACTTTTTTTTTTTTTTAAGATTTTATTTATTTATTTGTCAGAGAGAGTAAGCACAGGCAGACAGAGCGGCAGGCAGAGGCAGAGGGAGAAGCAGGCTCCCTGCTGAGCAAGGAGCCCAATGTGGGACTCGATCCCAGGACGCTGGGATCATGACCTGAGCCGAAGGCAGCTGCTTAACCAACTGAGCCACCCAGGCGTCCCGGTCCTCACTTTTTAAAGACAAATTCCCCTTTTGTCCTTTCCCCGCTGTGAGCCCCTCCCTCCTCACTGCATCTTAATTTTCACGTGGCGCCAACACTTACAGAGCTTCCGAGGAGGAAGTGAGTCCCATTAATGACAGCAGTGTGTCGTAACTGGAAAGGCCCAAAGTTATTTTACATGAGGAAAAAAAAATCCTTTAAAAACATCTGTGTGGCAACGTGCCAGCTGAGAGCTAATCATTAGCCAGGCCCAGCGAAGAGAAACTGCGTTTCTCCAAAGACAGGGAAAGCTGACTCCTGCCTCTCGAGGTCCTGGTACCCTCCTTCACAGATGTCATGGGTCCGGACACGAGGGTGGTCAGGACCGTGGACCCAGCTAGTTAGAAGTCTCTCTGAGGATGTCACACCATTATCAACACAAGAAAACCCAGTGATGCCCTATTGTTACCCACTTGGACCATGTCGTCATTATTGTCATCTTCATTATGGACACCTTCCCAGAGCCCACGGCTTTTTGTGTTCTGCATGAGATACTGTGGGGACTTTACATAGAAGGACACAATCCTTGTGAGCTCAAAATTATAAAACACAATATGGCAATCAGAGAGATGTTTTTGAGGACATGTCAACAACCAGAGAAAGTATCCCCGACTTTTTTTTTTTTTTTTCACATCTTCAAATATTCTCATGACGGTACTGTCCCCGGGGGGGACTTAGATGTATACAACGGCGAAGCCCCCTCTCTCGTCAGTATAACTACCCACGTGAGCCAGTGGCTGAGGCAGAGTCTTCCTCATCTGATTCTGAAGTTGGAGATGTGACTAACGGGATCCTACAACCAGGGCACGCACGAAAGGGGTGAGTTATTCGTGCTCTGGAATATCCAGCCCTCATCCTGGATTTGCTCCCAACAGGGAAAAAGACTGCCGCCAAAGCTCCCGGGGCTATTTCAGTTAACAGGAGACCAGGAGGCCTCTGTTTTGGCTGCTGGCATGAAAGAAAATATGCTCCCTGTAACTCAGACTGGACAAGAAAGGGTATTTTCTCTTAGAAATTGTGTTATGACAGGCATACTGCTTTTCTCACTTTTCTAGGATACTGTGTAATCCTGAGAGATGATCTCCCGGAGATGCCGGGTGCCCCAATCGGATAAAAGCCAACCTGGGGCTGGGAGATGAGACCAAAAATGTCCAGATGGGGCAACACGGCCGGTGGGGCCTAGCTCTTGCCCACACAGACAAGGTCACCAGCAAAGCCAGTCCAGTGTTAAAAGCAGATGTTGCTAAGGGCCACATCCATTTGTCTGGATGCCTTACTTTTCCTGCCTCTCAGTTTGGTGTGTTTACCTCACTTGTCAGACTGCCACAGCATCCGGGAAGCAAGTTTTAGTTACTGGAAACCCCTGCCAGCCGGCCGTGTGCATCTGATTCCTTGAGTGGCTTTGGTTATTGGGAATCTACCTCTTTGTGGTTTCGAGGACTTAATCCAACCAAGATTGAGGCTTCATTTCCATAAACAGTGCCCGTAGGACTAACTCGGTGAGAGGGAGGCTGCTAAGGAGCATCTAGGTCACGTCCTGTGATAGGCTTTTTTTTTTTTTTTTTTTTTTTTTTGAGTATTTCATTGTGAATAACACCACCAGGAGATGGACGTGGTTTGCTTGGGAAGAATGCCTCTTCCATGAATTCTATTTCATCCACCCTGAGCCCACTGAATTTTCATAAGAAAAGAGTGGAATATAAAAGATCACTCTTTATTTTCAACTTCTCAACTGGGGAGGTTCAATTTGTTTTTTAGGAAAAGAGCCCAAGTGTTCCGCAATGCTAACCAACCTAAAGCTCCGAGAGCCTTATCTTCAATCCCCCAGACCCCTCTCCCCCAGGTTCTCCGGTCAAGAGTCCTTTTGTTTTCTGGTCTTTGAGAAGTTGGCCGGAGAAGGTCGCAGAGGATTTTGCAATTGGTCCTAATGTTTCCTCTAGGACGACACAATCTTTCCAGTCAATGCTCTTTCATACCTTTACCTTGAACTCACGGGAATATGGCGTATATTTCCGTTTGTATTTTACTTACAGTTTGTGGTCACAGAAGGGAGTGTCTACTAAGGGACTTGGATCAAGGGCCTCCGGGAGAAATGGCTGATAAGTTGGTATCTTTGTTGCCAAGGAAATTTAAATAGAACCAAGTTAATATTTATCTCCATTTTTACAATGATTGACTAACAACAGGACCTGAAAAGGACGGCTCCCGGGTCAATATCATATCTGCCACTACACACCGGGGTGTTAGGTTATAGCTCTGTTTGCCTTTTCCCATGGTGAGTTGGTGATTATACTTCTAGACCGTTCTTACTAAGTCAGTGAGTCAGGATTACAGATGAGTTCATCTCTGAAGAAAGAAATGACAGGTACGTTTGAACTCGGTAGTTCAGGTTTATGAAAATGGGCAGGAGTTTGCTATAAACGCTCGAGAAAATCTCAGGTTTATTCATATCAATTACTTGCATATTAATTTTGAGAGGGAATTTTTTAAGGCATTGGTATTACCATTCTAGTACTTGATAATACTCTTTGACAAAGTAGAATAAGATCTGGGAATGAAGAGTAAGTTTTTCAATATAGCAGAAAGCAACAGAGGTAGTATGGAAAACTAGATCATTGGCTAACAATCTATTACGATGTCTTTTTGAAATGATGCAATATATTTTGAACAAATGTCAATTTCATTATTGAAACTTTTAAAATTCAGAGTCATTCTTTATAGCTTAAAATGTTCCTTCCTAAGCCTTCCTTCTTGTTGAAGGTCAGTATGTAACAAAATTCATTCATTCATTCACCCAACAATTATTTAAGGTCCCAGGTCCCAACACCAAAGTCATTCAGGTTACAATGTTATAAAAAGTAACAAACAATGTGACATTTTCTTTCTTGTGGGAATGACATTATTTAAAAGATCTGAACTACTTACTACTAGCTTTTTCTTCGTAGAGGTTTCAAGGGTCACACTTCCCTATAATATGTTATTTTGACATATTTGGATAAATTTAGTTGTTAGAAAATGAAGCAGCTGACCCTGAGAATCTTTATTCATCTTTACATGGATACATCTTGGTTGTATTAAAATTCAACCGAAAAGGGTAAGATCCAACCTCCAAATAAAAAATTAGGTCTCTAAATTGATAACCAAAAGTTTATTTATCCCTCTTCATATTATTGCATTTATTTTATGTGAAACTGGCTTCTATGCTAGAATTCTATCTACCAGAACTGGATTGAGATATTCATGAAATGAGTATAAAGCAATAAAACTGATTTCCAGGGGCCACACATCAAAAATCAATCCTCTCATTTTATAGCCACGCCATGGATAGAAAGTTACTCAAATCACCTCAAATCACTCATAATTCTAATCAGTACAAATGGAATGAGAGCAAACAGTATTCTGGATATAAAGGTTATCACCCTTTTGCTGCCCGCTGTACATCTAAGTTTGTTTCGTTGCTTTCCTTTGTCCTAATAATCTGAAGATAGCAAATCTGCTTGTCAGGAACAGGGCAAGAATTAAACATCTGAAATGTAATTAATGAAACATCATTTCCGTCTATTTTTGTTAGTAGAAATAGAGACAAAAATTAAAATGTGCTTCTGCAATATTGTCTTTTGACTTTAAAACACTGTCTTTGGCATTTCTATCTCCGTAAGCTCCTGAGGAGGTTATAGTGAATGTGATGTCCAGACAATGATGAGAAGTAACCTTTAAAGCATCTTGTTTTAAAACTAAAAATGATGCTTATTAATTATCTGAAAAATCGGACAGGTTTAGAAACTGAGGCAAGAGAATCAAGCCCCACGTTTTCAGTCACCAGTATATGTCAAGTTCCTTAAGGATGGAGATGATGTTGCCCATCCCTCTGGCACCTTCTTGAGCGTCCAGCATTGTGCCCAGCACTCAGCACGCATCCCCTCTTCCTGACGGATACATGATGCCCAGAGCACTCTCATCAGTATAGAGAGGGAAAGGGGGTGAGACCATGAAGACAGTCAGTCCTCGAGTTGACCACTCCCTCCCTCACACAACACGGACTCCGAGCACATCCAGAGACATTCAGGAGAGCCAAGTTAAGTGTGGGACAGAAATCGGGAAGGTCAGCTTCCAGAAAGGAAGATGGGAGCAGATTTTACCTGATGAGAGACGACGTAAAAGATGGGCCTATTGGTGGGGAGCTGCGAACAGCTACGCCCAATCCTCGTTTTCTCAGGTCTGGGAGCTGGGTTTGAGACCTCATACCAAGAGCCAGTCAGAAGGTAAGGGAAGTGGCGCCATGTTAAAATAAACATCACCCGTGGCACTTTCAGCTGCCTTCCCGTGTCTCTCTCTTCCATTTTGAAGAGCACTGCTTTCCGTGGGCAGGTGTCAGCCCTGGGACTGGTGGTGATGAAGAAAGAGCATTCAAGGAGAGGCCAGTGACTTTGGCTGCCACCTTGGCCTTGCCTCAGCTGACAGCTCCGTGGTTATACTTCTCAGGCCGCTGGAGGGGGAGCTGTATCTTCTAGTCCACAGCAAGCTCACATCGATGGGATTTCTGCAGTGTCATCTTGTTTGAATACAATGTATTAGGATGCATTAATTAATAAACGTGCTTTATTTACACGCTATGGTTTGGGGCCTCTTGAACTCAGAATTCAGAGACAGGAAGCATGTGCCTCACCTTAGCAAAGCCTTAACTTTTTTTTCTCAGAGAGAGATCACAAGCAGGCAGAGAGACAGGCAGAGAGAGAGGAGGAAGCAGGCTCCTCACTGAGCAGAGAGCCCGATGTGGGGCTCGATCCCAGGACCCTGAGATCATGACCTGAGCCGAAAGCAGAGGCTTTAACCCACTGAGCCATCCGGGCGCCCCAGCCTTGACGTTTTTAATCAGCCTGGGAGAGTGGAAATATTACTGTCTTCGAAGCTCCCGGTTCTCAGCACTCCTATTAGGCATCCACTGTCAACTCCATTTGTACTTGATCCATAAAAAGAGTTGCATCGTGATATTCTCTTCAAATTCTGGCAAGATTTATTGATGGCTTGGATGTCTCAGTTTTGCTTCTATTAAAAACTCAAATTTGTTTTTTGAAATGATGAATTACTTCATTTGCAGGTGTAGTTTTCATATTCCAAAATAATATTTCTGACCTTGGGAAAGACTCCGACGGAACACTCTCTGTTAAGTCGTCACAGATTTTTTTCATGTTTTGGTTACGCACGAGAAAATCTGTTTCGAACGTCGTATTTAACAGCCCTCGTGACACCTTATCGCCCCCAATAATACACGGGTTGTCTTTATGCCCATTTTACCAGATGAGAGGGGAAGCAAAATTTCAGAAAACTTTTGGTTTTAATCAGACTGTGTTCATGGTGATTGAAAAAAATGGACTAGAAAATTCTGAGCACAAACCCAAGTTTTTATCACTAATTAAGAAAATAAACTCTACCTAAAAAGAACCTACTTTTAAACTGCATCATGTTTTGCAAGGGTATCCTATTGTCCCATGGGGTAAGAATATGCCCGTCTTAGCAAAGATCCGCCACCATTTCTAGAAAAACAGATGAGAGATAATCCTTTCCGAAGAATAGATACACTTCAACTTAATTTAGTCAAATGTTTCAACTCCATTTCACTCTCCCATTCATTAGACAGGATGTCCCTAACTGCCTGAAATTCTTCAAGACAAAACATCATATGGGGGACGCCTGGGTGGCTCAGTTGGTTAAGCGGCTGCCTTCGGCTCAGGTCATGATCCCAGTGTCCTGGGATCGAGTCCCACATCGGGCTCCTTGCCTGGCAGGGAGCCTGCTTCTCCCTCTGCCTCTGCCCGCCTCTCTGTCTGCCTGTGCTCGCTCTCTCTCTCTCTCTCTCTAACTAATAAATAAATAAAAATCTTTAAAAAAATCATATGGGATATATCCTTTCTTGCATTTGCACTTACAGTTAAGACACAGTGCCTAGTGCCTGTGGCAAGTTACGAGGAATGACAGCCAGAGGTCTTCCAAAACAGATGCACGATCTTTTATTTATTACAGACCTTTGTATTGTTACAGTTGTACCATCATTATATTTCAAAATAATTCCTTGTGCTCTGTTTGTTTGAACTATGAAAGTATAGTCATTGCGCCTTCGTAAATATGTCTTACTAGAGAAATCTTATTCTTGACCGATCAACCTGAGGACTTAAAAGTAGATTTCACTTGACTGAACTGCCGTTTTTGCCAAATTGTGTCTGAATGATAGGAATGGTGGATAGCCTGGCTTCAGAAACGCTCGGGATCACCCTTGTGTCAGGACTTGGAAACAACATATAGATGGCAGTCAAAGCAAGAATCTAAAAATATCTAAAAATAATTTTGAATTAATTGAATTATGACCACTGATATTTAAAAGACAAACCAACATTGGGACATAAATAGATTTCCATCCTGTTTATATGTTTCCTTTTGTGCTCAAATCAAATTTGTCAGAGAAATGACCAAAAAAAAAAAAAAAATCTATTTCCTTGAAGGAAAAGTTATGTTTTAAATAAATTTCCTTTTTCAGGGCTTCATTATCTTTTAAGTTATACTCAAATATCATGTAGCTTACAATAAACTGAGTTGTCTCACGAAACACTCCCTTGGTTCACCAAAATCTATGAATACAATTTCTTTCCTATCTCTTTGCACACATCATCAGTGTAGAGCAAGAAAATCCTAGGCAGGCTCAGCTAACAGGAAGCTTTACCCCATCAAAATTCCGATGAAAACCAAACCAGCAACCTCCCTCTTTCAAAAAGGAGGTGAAGTATATTAAATTTTCTTTTAGGTTCCTTGGAATATTTTCATTATGTCCACATTGATTTATTTCAGGACACAGATGTGTACATGTTTATCTTTATGGCTGGTTGTGTCTACGTTGGCTCAGAAAACAGCCTACTGCACTAGTGTCAGTGGGAAAGCAAGATGCTTTTAAAAGCTGCACCGACTTTGTTTTTACTGGAATAGTAGCCAGTTGGGGTATGAAGTTTTGAGGCACGTGGGTCGACCGGATCCCAAACCTGGACAAAGAGGAAGTTCACATTTTTGCAGACGGTATTTTGCCTGTTAAGTCAGAAACAATTAAAACAAAGGTCTTTCCTCCTAGAGTTTGTTTTTTTTTTTTTAATATTTTATTTATTCATTTGACAGAGAGAGAGATCACAAGTAGGCAGAGAGGCAGGCAGAGACAGAGAGAGGGGGAAGCAGGCTCCCTGCTGAGCCAGAGAGCCCAATGTGGGGCTCGATCCCAGGACCCTGGGATCATGACCCGAGCCGAAGGCAGAGGCCTTAAACCACTGAGCCACCCAGGTGCCCCCCTCCTAGAGTTTTAAATGAAGCAGTTGAGACAAGTCCCTGTGCATCTGATATCCCAACACAGAGTGAGTGAGATGAGCAGTTACTGAGTTCGGAGATGGAGACTTGCCGGTCCCCGGAACTGTGGGCAGCTCTCAAATGGCCTTTCACACAGGGTAGGAAATGCTAACAGATACCTGTGCTCCCTGCTGTATCCTGATTCTCACGTCTCTCCCACCAGTGAGTTCTGACCACTGTCTTTGTTAATGAGCATCTATAAACTCTGCTTAGTATGGAGAAGAAGACTTACAGTGAAGTGGGCTTGCATATAGAGTGATCTCCAAGGGGAAATGGTAACAGTGGGCCACCCTGCCCCCTTCCCATTCACTTCCTTTCCTGTTCCTTATTAGCTTTCCACCTGTATCTGGAACTATTATTGATAACAGAATAAAGAAAACAATGTGATTCTTAAATGAATGACTGAAAATTTGAACCCCCAAAGAGCAGAAAAACCAACTCTGCTAAGCTCCATCATTAAAGGAAATCGAGGTCTGCGGCCATTTATAACAGACTCATGGAAGAGAAATTCACGTTATAAAATAAGAGAATCTGTGATTTAGTGTCTTACTTAATATTCACACTCATCTGCAGCCCGGAACACACACACACACACACACACACACCCCTAAAAACCATTTTGATAAAGCAGATGTTGAATGCTCTCAGTGGAAAATGACTGAAGGCTTGCACCATGGAGTTATTATAAAATACCACACATCTGGTACAAAGTTTGGCCTTATATCAAAAGTCACTTAGGACAAAAATGAGCAAGAAGATTTCTGGCCTCATGAAAGTCTGAGCTTATAGTTTCTAGAATGACTTCAACTCCCAAGTTCTTTCTTTACTAAATAGAATTTATGTCATGAAGAAACAGTAGGTTTCTCCAAACCACCAAACAAATACTTAGGACATTAAGATTGGACAACTTCAAGCTATTGTTTCAAAGAAAATACAGTGATGTAAAATTATAGGAGGCAATGTGGTTCCATGGGAAACACAGTGAAAGAATGTAGAA
This sequence comes from Taxidea taxus jeffersonii, assembly GCA_003697995.1. Taxonomy (NCBI): domain Eukaryota; kingdom Metazoa; phylum Chordata; class Mammalia; order Carnivora; family Mustelidae; genus Taxidea; species Taxidea taxus. The sequence goes on along the minus strand of ML108802.1, from coordinate 18,851 downwards.
CACTTACAAATGACCTTTTCATTCATGAAAAGCTGAGCTCTCAGAGGAACTCTGGAATAACTTGCATATGAGTTTATCACTAATCTATCATCAGGAAAAAACTCCAGTCTGAGAGAGAGCCCTGCTAATGTATTCTGAGTCCACTGGAGCAGAAGCAGGAATGTTCTGGGGGTAATATTTCTCTCCATCGCTACAATCATCTGCCCGTCATGGGTCACAACCACTATGTACCATCAGCAGAGGGTTGTTCCGTGTTTATATTTATCAAAAGTCAAATCTTAAAGCTGCCAATTCCTCGCTTTCTTTCCACACTGAGAGTGCGATGTGAGTCCTAAATTAACCTGATAAATAAAAATAACAGGCTATTTCTCCATAACCCTTTCTCCGTAAACATCTCTCCGAGGAGGCCATGATTTTATAGTGGAAAAAGAAAAACTTTAGGTAATGAAGTAGCACTACTAAGAATTGATCGGAAAACTCCTGGCGTACCCTTAATTGGAAAAACAGAACTTAAAAAATATGTTTGTATTGTGAGGCTTTTTTTTTTTTTGAGATTCATTTCAAATACACGATTTTGCTATTTATTATACTTTGTTAGACGGCTAAATTGTTACAAGTTTATCCATCTTCTGAATTTCATTTTTCTCATCCACAAAGATGTTATGTCTTAAAAATAACTTCAAAGTTATATGTAATATGCTAGCTTTACAATATCAACAGTACTTGGAAATAAATGAAATGTGCCTAATTTAGCCAACACACAGTGTTTCATCGATACACAAACAGAAAAAAGTCACGTAATGAGATGATTAAGAAAAACATGAGCTTTGTGTCTTAAAGGTTATCCATTTTAGGTTACAGTAATTGATCCCAGGCACTTCAAATGTTTAAAACATTCCAAACCCTCAGCCAAATGTTGGAGAAGCAACTCTGCCAGAATTTCAGCAGAGAAAATTTTAGAAGGCTGCTCAAATCCAAAGAAAAGGAAAAATATATATTATTGCTGAAAGTTGTACGTGTGTTCTGCTTTCCAATGAAAACCGTAGCCAAATAAGCTTTCATTAAATTGGAACAAGATGACATATACCAAAGCTGAAAATGCAAACAGTAAATTGAAACATTAAACATTACATAAGGTCTCTAATGTGTAACCAAAAAAAAAAAAAATTTTTTTTTGAGACAGAAAATCAAAGACAATATTTTCAATATCTTAACTGTCGGCTGTCTCCTCTTTCCCCCAAGACACACCAGTAAAATAGGTAATCGCCTTTGAAAGCAAACTTCAGTTTTAAAACAGCAAAGAAGGAATGCTGGTTGATCATAACTTTCACTAGCAAGATGCTCAGAGGTGGGCATCTTTCCAGCGGTTGTAAACATCTGGAGAGCCTTCGCCGTTAGTCAGGTGGAGTGACAGACTGTCCGAGGCTCAGTCGCCAGGAGCTCCGCCTCCACAGCCACAACACGCTGTGCGGAAGCCCGCGGGCTGGCCGGCAAGGGGCGATCTTACCGCCTAACAGTTTGGGGTGCATTTTGCATCGTCTATGAAGGTGAGAACAAGAACTGAACAAGTAGTGCGTTGTACGGCCCCGAGGGGCCGTGGCCGGATACAGAGATTGTGGGGGAAACTTGTTTTGCCTTGGTCTGTGGGAACAAGCAAATTTGCAGAATGTTCCTCTGACCGGGTAGTTGACAAATCAGCCATCGCTAAGACCGAGAGAACGCACAGCTAATTCTCACACGTTAAGAAAAAAAAAAAAAAAATATATATATATATATATATATAAATATATATATATATACATACCATAGTTAATTTTCACACGTTAAGAAAAAAAAAAAATATATATATGTCTCCTCGTGAACAAATTGTGCTAGTTACAAAGCACCTGTCACCTGTCAGCACCTGTTGCCCGTCACCACGTGAGGCTGATTCAAAGGGAAACAGGGCGGCCAACATCTGTCCAGTGGTTTCCACGCTGAGGAAACACTTAACGTGTTTAGAATTCAGTTAGGAGGCTCTACAGAGAAACAGAGTCTTGGCTATTTTTTTTTTTTTTTTAA
>ML108802.1:0-16690 GCA_003697995.1 Taxidea taxus jeffersonii | reverse complement strand
ATGTGGGACTCGATCCCAGGACGCTGGGATCATGACCTGAGCTGAAGGCAGCTGCTTAACCAACTGAGCCACCCAGGTGTCCCGAGTCTTGGCTATTTTGAAGACCGCCCCCCCACCCCGCCAAAAGAGCAGTTTAAGTATTCCAGGACAGTGTCTACATTCATTCCTACCCCACATTGTTTACCAATAGTATTTGCTCATATAATTCTTAATTTAACCCAGGTGTGAATTAGGCATTTGAGGAATGATTTACAAGCTTATGCGCCAATGCCCCCGAAAGTGCACAGGGTAGCTCGGGAGCCTGACAAGTCCTGTATTTCTCCATCAGAAGACCAAGTCCGGGGGACGCCTGGGTGGCTCAGTTGGTTAAGCGGCTGCCTTCGGCTCAGGTCATGATCCCGGCGTCCTGGGATCGAGTCCCACATCGGGCTCCTTGCTCGGCAGGGAGCCTGCTTCTCCCTCTGCCTCTGCCTGCCTCTCTGTCTGCCTGTGCTCGCTCTCTCTCTCTCTAACTAATAAATAAATAAAATCTTAAAAAAAAAAAAAAAAAGACCAAGTCCGGGACCGGGACCGGGCAGGGTGCAAACACGGGTAGGCAACCAGGAAGCCCTTGCCAGATTATGCTGAGCAAAGGGAACGGAATTGAGTGGAATCGGAGAGCCGGCAGCTCCCTGTTGAATTAACTCCCAAATGACCGGCCGTGACTTTGGCCTTATTCTTGGGAGGATCCAAGGTGTTGTCCCATTTAAAGAGGCGCTTACCACATGCTTTTCTGGAGATAAGATAATGCCTTCTTCTTTACCCCCAAGAAAGACGCCCAGCTCTGGCCACAGATGTATCTGGTTATACTGGCTCTTAGCTAAACACGAACTGAAAAGGTAACATGTTACCTTTCCTCCAGCTTTCCAGCGGCTCTCATAACCCCCCTGCAAGCATGTAGACAGACGGTACTCAGCTCCTCTTTGCATGTGGCCCGTTCCAGGAACCCAGCACAGTGAGCAAGTTAGAAAGACCAGGGCGAGGTGCCTTCACTTTCCCGGGACCCTCACCTCTCAGAGTCAATCAGGTTTAAGCCGGCCGGCAACACCTCTGAATGTGCGCTCCGTGGGGTCCACGGGAGCGTGTCCCCGCTGGCCCCAAGAGAGCGGTGGGTGTCTGGCGTGTGTGTGTGTCCCTGACTCTGTCCATGCATCTCTTTTCTCCTCGGAGCAACGAGGCATGTGATCCATAGCCTAAAGCCTGTCCCGGGTCTGGAATCAATCTCACCCTTAGTAAGAAGGAGCTCAGTGTGTTCTTGTGTTCTAGTTTAATACGGAAAGGATTCAGTGACAAATGCCCTCCATGCTAGGTCCGACCACGCATTTCACTTTCCACTAAATGGGCTTCTGCCTCTCTCCTGAGACAAAGGGTCCCAGTAACTGGAGTCACTTTATTTGAATTTCTATTTTCACAGGCTGGCCAGGGCACCCGTGTCTCCCGGACTGAAAGTCCTTCTCTTAATATGGAATGCCAGATGTCCCTGAAACAGAGAACAAAAGCCTGCTCACACAGGTTGCCATATGTAAAAAACCTAAAGGAAATCACAGCGGGGCCTGGCATAGAGATCCATTTCATACTTATGAACCCGCAGAAAAAGGAGAGCACAGATTTGGAGCAGTGGTTCTCAAAGTGTGGTCCCCAGAGCAGGGGCACCAGCACGTTCTCAGCTTCCCTACCCCAGACTCTTTTAAGGCAGAGACTTGGGGGATGGGTCTGGTTTTAACACCCTTCCAGGTGATTCACACACTCTCTGAAGTTGAATACAAGGATTTAGGGTATGATTTTGTGAGGAATTCCAACTCTACTGCTTGCTTCAGTAAATTCTAAGCAAACGCCATTCTAACTTTCTTCAAACTTAGATAACTCATTTATAAAGTAGAGACAAAATGTCCCTCACAGGGTCAGTACAAATGCTTCATATGATGCACGCACTCAGAATTCAACTACGTTCTCTACTCCTCGACTCTCCATTCATTGCCTTTTACAGATCACTCCCCATGATCTTGTGCTTGATTTTTTTTTTTTTTATTAAGTCAAAACTGCTTGTTAACTGTCTTCATATTCTGCTCACATTGTCTTTCTTGGATCAAGTCAGGGTCTTGGTGGGTTTTGTTTCTGGTCTAGATCCTTCTTGGTTTTCCCCTGCCTGACACATTTCACCCTTCCACTCTGAATTCATAACATATAACGATGTGTGCTGTTGTGTTTGAGTATACACGCAATTTAAGGATTCCCGAATTCTATAATCTCAGGGTTTTTCATTTGCATACTGACTCAAGAATCTTTTATAAAATACAACTTAGACTAGGTTGGATTAAGAAGTCATAGGCATATCCAAAATCTCTTTTATTAAAAAAAAAAATCCAAGCAGAAGATTTTATAGGGAAGCAATAATATGAAATAATGTATACCATGTCAATTAAAAATGTTCAATAATTATAATGATAGCTATTTTTGCTTGTTTACCTTGTGTTAGCCCCATTTCAGGGATAACAAAACCAAGGCACAGGGTGTTTTAATAACTAGAGGAACATCTCAGAGCTAAGGGCTGACTCCAAAGACTGTTCTTCTATTGCCCTGAGAAATATTTTCAGGCTTCATCATAATAAGGAAACCTTACTCAGACCCTCATGCACTACAAAGATGTGGATAAATTGGAAGGAGGCCAGAGATAAATCCAGGTGATGAAAGGAGCGGTATGAATGACTTATGAGAAAATGAGAAAAATCCAAATGTACTTAGGCTGAGGGGAAAAAAAAAAGAAATATGACATAACTGTTTATAGAGCAAAATGGAATTATTATAATGATTTAAAATAGCCTATCTAGGGAGAATGAATAAGCTGGTTCAAAGAAAAGAACATTTTAGTGAAAATTTTCCCTTCCCTAACCACCCCCAAACAATGTACCTTGAAGAACTTTCGGATTTTTGGAACTTTAGAAAGAAGAGAAGAATTATCATCTGGGGTGTTTCAGACAATCCAGATAAATGTGGAAGAAAAAAAATTCTGCCCAGGCAGAGAGACATTGAATGACCTCTTGGTTCTTGTCAAAGGTTAATTTTTATGTTTTATAAAGGAAACATTTTTATTTTTAAAAAGCATATGCATTCCTCCTTTAAGTCTCTTGGGTCTCTTGGTTAAATAACATAGTTTTAACCCTTAATGTCTTCCTTTCCATTTTTTAAAATTCTTATGTATTTATTTGGCAGACAGAGATCACAAGTAGGCAGAGAGGCAGGCAGAGAGAGAGGGGGAAGCAGGCTCCTTGCTGAGCAGAGAGCCTGATGCGGGCTCATCATGACCCAAGCTGAGATCATGACCTGAGCTGAAGGCAGAGGCTTTAGCCCACTGAGCCACCCAGGTGCCCCTCTTCATTTCCCTTTTAAAGGGCTTAGAATGTAGGCAATCCCCCAACTGTATAAGGAGAGCAATAATTAAACTAAATATTTTAAGTCTAATATCTTAGGCTAAAAGGAAGTTTGATATTCTTGGTCTAATTAGTGTTACTAAACAGTGTATTACTTTAGTATTTTCATTCGGCATATTTAGCAAAATTTTACCCAAAGCAATGTTTATTTTTCAATCCTCTATTATTTAATACTCCCCCCACCAAAGCATTTTAAAGCTTTTAAAACATACTTTTATCTTTTGGTAACAAACATTGGTTGTGATAATGTGTTGTAAGTCTCTAGCCAAGTCTGCTAATGGGTTAATTTTCTGAACGAACCAGGCAGTATGAAGGCTCAGTGTTATTCCTAAAATTCTTAGTATTATCCATTTGTTTCAGAAGTGTCATATCAGGGACAAATCAATGTGTTAAGAATTGTCTGATAATATTGTTGAGGGATTAATCTCACAGACTAGATCATCAGCACGATTATCTTTGGCATTCTGTGTGCACACGGTTCCATTTTAAGCATGAAAAGCCTTCTAATGCCCAACGATGAGAGCCTATATATGGAATGATCTGCCACCATTCGATATTTAATCCCACAATTGAAGCCACTGAAGGGATATAGCAAAGTAACAAGATGAATGAATCGTGACCTCAAACTTGCAAAAAGACAACCCAAACAATTTATCTTTCTGGCCCGCACAGCATCTTTTATCCAATATTCCTATCACTTCTCCTCAGTCTGGGAATTGAGGATTGATCAATGCCACATTAGCAAATATGTGAAATGAGAGCTGGGAATTTAGGCAAGCCATTGTTCATGCTTTAAGAATATTCTGGTTCAATTTAGTTTATCTGAAGTCCAAAATCAAGAACTCATAATTAAAAATCAATCTGATTCTCTAGACTAGATTTTCAAGCCACTGGAGAAAGGATGGCATGAGACAATCCAGGGTCTATGAAAACTACATAAACAACTAAAACAAACAAAAAAAACCCTTGGAACTTCATGCTTCAGAGCTTACATAGAATGCTCTGAAATTGCACAGCTCTCAAATGCAGTAAAACCACACTTCGGTTATTAAGAGGATAAATTCCACCCCGATTCATTGGTTAATTGCTTATTAGCACATCACTGCAGTGTGTGATCCCACGTTTCTTACACGTTAAGTGGGGTCAACCAATGCCTACGTGGGCAGCGCTAATTCACGTAAGGTTTGGCTTCCGGATGCATCTGTGTTGCAGTTGTGCAAAGCTGGTCTTATTTTTGTAGTTAAGTGTGGCAGGGGGCGGGGGAGGGTGGGAAATAAATGTGGTTTTTCCCTCTTGCTAATCAAGTCCCCGTAATAAAAAAACATTCTCAGATTTCTTCTCTACAGAAATAAATATAAACTAGGCACCTCAAGAGAAACTCGAGGATTATTCTGTTAAGTCACAGGCCAAGCACAACGCTTGTGGATAACTTAGAGGCACTGGTGACCTTCCTAGTGACTACACTGTGGGTTCTGAAATAGCCCCAGAGTGGTGTTTGTTTTATTCTATTACTAAATTCTGTTTCGAATCACCAGGTGCTACCTACAAGCTATTCTTCCCTGGGATTACAACTATAAAATTGTAATTATTCTCTGCCCTGATGTGTGGTTTCTGGCCAGTGAATAAGAGCTCTAAATGACTCATGTGTCATAATTTCAAGCTGGCCACATTTCAACTGGTATCTATTATATCCAATAGTTTTGAGATACGGAAGGAAACTGGTAATGCATATCAGAGGTATCATTATTATTATGAACATGCCAGCAGTCCTCCGTGATAAAGTGTCATTGACTTCCTGCCAGCTCTCATGGATTGGTGACATTTTGTTAACCAGTCTACTAAAAAAAAAAATCTATAACAGGATATTAGGTGGTATTTAAAAATAATATCAAAGCAAGGGATCACGGCAAAGGAATCTTGTATCTTAAAAATTGAAAACTGCAAAGTCCATTAGCTATGTTTGTCTATGTCTACCCTGTGTAATTTAATTATTGTGCTGATTATAAAGCTCTAAGATAAAAAAATTATTTTCTTGGCAGCAGATATATTTTAAATAAATTAGACTTGTGTGATAATCATTTCTATATTTTGATTACATAATGTTTGCACACATTTCCAACTACCTTTTTCTTTTTTCCACTCTCCAGATTTCTGTACGTTACTCTTCTCCTGTCTCTTATTTTAATTTTAGGTATATCTAAGGATGCACAGATTTAACGCTTGTGAATAGAGGCAGGACCATTCAGAGCATTTTGATTTTTGTTTTATTTATTTATTTTTAAATATTTTATGTATTCATTTGACAGAGATCACAAGTAGGCAGAGAGGCAGGCAGAGAGAGAGAGAGGAGGAAGCAGGCTCCCCACCGAGCAGAGAGCCCGATGTGGGGCTCGATCCCAGGACCCTGGGATCCCGATCTGAGCAGAAAGCAGAGGCTTTAACCAAATGAGCCACCCAGGGGCCCCTGCTTTTTGTTTTTAAAAACAGCATTAGTACATCAAGTCCTTATCGAAGCAATACAGCTCTCAAATGACAGGTAATATGAACCAAAATCTCTCTCATCAAGCTGATGACTTGTCAACAAGTTCGGGAAAATAAGTAGGAAGAGGATTCAGATGTAAAGATTTAAGGAAACTAATGTGCCACTTAAAAAGGTGTTTTCTGTTATTTTTTAACAATGAGCCACATGCATATGGGTGATGGTGAGGGACCTCATTAAGAGACAACACTCAGATAGTGTCCTAAAGAATAAATCCCACCGGGATGCCTGTGTGGCTCAGTTGGTTAAGCGGCTGCCTTCGGCTCAGGTCATGATCCCAGTGTCCTGGGATTGAGTCCCGCATCGGGCTCCTTGCTCGGCAGGGAGCCTGCTTCTCTCTCTGCCTCTGCCTGCCTGTGCTCACTCTCTCTCGCAAATAAATAAAATCTTAAAAAAAAAAAGAATAAATCCCACCAAGACAAACTGCCCCTGCTCATCCTTTACTCCTTCTTTCCTCATTGGGTCTTTGACTTCAGCCCACATGGACAGTCACAGATCTTACAGATTCTCAAAAAAATACAGTTCTGTCCTTTTAAGTTCCTTGCCCTTCGATGCTATACCCCAAGTAGCTCCTCTCATTCATTATTAAACTTCTTTAAAAAATAGCCAGGACTGGGGCGCCTGGGTGGCTCAGTTGGTTAAGAGTCTGCCTTCAGCTCAGGTCATGATCCCAAAGTCCTGGGATGGAGCCCCGCATCGGGGTCCCTGCTCAGTGGAGAGCCTACTTCTCCCTCTCCCTCTCCCTCTGCTGCTTTGCCTGCTTGTGCTCTCTCATTCGTTCTGTCAAATAAATAAATAAAATCTTTAAAAAAATAGCCAGGACAGCTTTTTTTTTTAAGATTTTATTTATTTATTTGACAGATAGATAGAGATCACAAGTAGGCAGAGAGGCAGGTAGAGAGAGGGTGGGGGAAGCAGGCTACCTGCTGAGCAGAGAGCCCGATGATGTGGGGCTCGATCCCAGGACCCTGGGATCATGACCTGAGCCAAAGGCGGAGGCTTTAACCCACTGAGCCACCCAGGTGCCCCTAGGACAGCTTTTTCTAATTTTCTTGTTGTTTCCTCACACGTCCCCTGCATTCCAGACCCACTTCCTCAAGAAATTAATTTTTCTCTTAATTGGTTAACATGCACTCTCTTTAAGTCTGTCGCCAGTTCTCTACTGTTCCTTGGCCGTTTCCTTTTCTCTTCCACCTCTCCCTCCAGATGCAGTATTCCTCTAGGTCTGCTGTCTTGGGAGACCCTCTGTCTCCTTCCTTCTGCTCTCAGGGCTCCCTACGGAGCTCTAGCTCACGCCACACAGTTTCACAGTCATCCCTAGTCTTCATTTCCAGCATCCCCCCTCCCCACCCCCAACACTTTTCTCTTGAACATGAGCTCTGCTTTTCCAAAATGCTGGTCATGGACCAGTGACGGGACACACCACATAGCCCAACATATATTTCAAGTCACATGTAACTAGACCCATTCACGCACCATTGTGGGGAGAGCTTATGGTGTATCGCATCTTGCCAAAATGATCTCAAGTTGGGTGGTGAAGTGAAAGATGGTGAGTGAATCAACATTTACTGTTTCGCAGCTAAAAACTATTCAACGGATTTCAGTGCTTCCCTCTCTCCAGCGATACTAGATGTATTAATGCCTCTCATTAATTATCTCACCTTTGGATGATAGAGCAGGTGGTTATAATGACATAAGGCAGCCTTGAGGAAGAATTACCCTTAACTATTCAAATCCCGTAGCCCTTACACTGAAAATGTGCTTAAGACAAAACAAAAAACTTCAGATAAAAGAACACGATAGATAAAACAGTCATTCAATTTGGTATACCAGTAACCTGAGAGTATTTGGCGTTGAATTACAGGCACAGTTAGCTAAAGGCAGGGAAAGCTCTGGTCAGATCCTATTCTCCCGAGCAACCCTTTTAAAATCAAGGCACAAAACATTTGAGTAATTGGTTCAGCATCTGCCTGAAATTGCTTTAAATTAAATATTATGCCGTATGTCCCCACCGTACTTCAAAAGTCAGTTTTTTGGTCCGGTTTGTAGAGGAAAAGGCCAGTCATTAAGAGGATAAGTTCAGAAACATAACAGACATTTCTACTTAGGTGATAACCATTTATGAAGTGCCAAGTAGTTCTTCAGTGTAGGCAGCTGCCTGTTCTTTTATCCCTGCCATTTATAAACAGAGTAAACAATGTATATGGTGCACTGGACTTGACCTTTGAGTAAAAGATGCTACAAGTTGAATAACCATTAAATGCAATTACATTTATTGAATCTGCTCAGTTACTGAAAATGAATGTTGCCTTTTAATTGTGCATTAGTCTGGGGGTGAGGCAATGTGGCGGTACCATGGGTCCTAACAGCTCCGTAGTCATGTTACTCACATAGACTTCTGTCTTATTTGACTGTGTCTATACGTGGCCTAGAAATGGACACTCAACTGCCTTTTTTTTTAAAAGATTTTATTTATTTATTTGACAGACAGAGATCACAAGTAGGCAGAGAGGCAAGCAGAGAGAGAGGAAGGGAAGCAGGCTCCCTGCTGAGCAGAGAGCCCGTCGTGGGGCTCGATCCCAGGACCCTGGGATCATGACCTGAGCTGAAGGCAGAGGACTTAACACACTGAGCCACCCAGGTGCCCCTCAACTGCCTTTTGATGAAAAAAAAATATATATATACATAAGTGGAATGAGTTCTCCTAGAATGTTTAGGACATCTGGGTTTGACTTTAACCATGGAGATTTATCAGATATGCAACTCGTACAGGTTAATTAACTTCTCCAGGTCTCAGCTTCCTAATCTGTAAGAGGAGGCTTCTCCTTCGTCCTTCAAATGGTCATAAGCATCGTGTGATGGCCAATAATATATATGACAATATCTGTAGGCTGAAGAACAGCTCACAGACACAGGTATTGTTATTTTCATTATGACTCTAACACAAAAGTCTCTTTTTAAAAGTGAGTGATTTTCCACGCCAAAATAAGTTTCACCAAGTTGTGAAAAGACCATTATATAATGGCATGCAATTAGGAAAGGGACAAGAAGCATGGAAAAGGAGGATTAGGATGTAGAATTAGCAGCATCTCTTAAAACCGATGAAATGAATAAACACCTACCATCTATAGGATGTCGTCTTGGGCCATGCGAGAATCAATGGGCTAATCCCGCAGTGGACATCATGGCCTTCCGATCCCCTACTGGACAAAAGTAACAGTAGCCATCAGCCTACAAAATAGGATTTGGAAGGGCCATAAACAAGTCAAAGAAGGCCAAAACGATATCCATTTTTGAAGAGGATCAATAAAAGCCGCGTGGTGAAAAGTCACTTTTGAAGTAGTCTGAGAACACAGACAAGATTTTGAATGGGTGGAGGCCGCTGCCCACCCCCTCCCCGCCCCCAAGAATCAGGCTGAAGGAGGAGCAGGGCGCTAGGCAGGAGGTGGGAGAGCAGGCACAGTGCGACGTCACCGGAGTGCACAGGAGACTCAGACACATGGCACGCCAAGCCTGCTGCCACTGCATTTTACCGGCCTTACATCGATATCTCGCGGATAGTATTGTTAGCAGCCTCAAAAGTGACCCTGCAGCCCCACTTCAGAAAGCTGATCATTTTGTGCCGCTTTCCAACCAGGTAAACCAACAAGAGCCCTCAGAGGGGTCCTCACCAACAGCAACACCCACAACGCAAAGGCCATAGCTCTCTTCGAGAATGTGCTCTGTTAAGTTCCTCATATTTATAATGTTCTGTGACTCAACAGCATCACACAGATAAAGCCCAGAGGAAATGCAGCAGTTAATAAATTATTAAGCTGCTTTCCTTTAAAACCACAGGACTGGGCAGTACAAAGACTCGCCATGGTCTGTCAAATGCAAACGGATCTGTAAATCTCAAAAAGAAGAATTATCCGAGCTCAGGAACAGCTGGCCCTGCAGATCCCATAGCCCACCTGGGATCCCCTTACTGCAGCCTGTCACTCTTAAAGAGTTTAATGCTAATACAGTCAATGAAACATAAAACCAGACCGAGGGAGGTGGGCTCCGGGCACCCTCAAAGGATTTACCTTATGCTTCGTAAAATGACTTTTAAAGAGTCATCCCCTGAAACGTAGCTTTGAAACGACAACATTGCACTTGTACAGAAAGCACTTAATTGATATTGGTGACTTGCTTCTTATGACAGGATGCACGACCAAACACATTTCTACTTTGTCATCTTGTTAGTTGCTTGTTAGTTCCATTTCCGATTCCGTTGCTTGTGCCACATACACGGAGCTAAAGCTCCTGATTCTTAAAATTATTATGTGTGATTTATTTTTTTCTGACAGATAAAATGGCTACAGAATTCCTTGAGATTTTGCAGCCTAGTTTCCATGGCCAGGACATTGCTCCTTAAACTCTTTATTTCATCGCCCAAACCCAAATCGGCTCACTTGGCAGAAATGGTTACAATAGGGGTCTGGCTCCGATCAGTTGTTTGTGCAGTTTCTGAGCCGAGTTCGTGGGGCAGGTGGGAAGGCCAGCTGGTTGAAGGGATCAGATTAGTCGAAACACAAAACTAGCACTTTCATCCATGCCTCCCTCTCTCCCCGACACGGGGAACTATACTTACAGTCAAGATGAAAAGTTGGAAGACATCCCACTTTCATTTATATGGGGACAGAGATTTGACATGTTAATGATGTGGGATGTACGGAGAACAGCATCTTCTTTCCTTCTTCATTTATGCCTTTAGACATTTCCATAGGGATGTTACGATATAATTTACGTTGGAAATTTCAGTTATGAAAGGAAACAGATTTAATAGCACTGACTAGGGACTGCAGCGCCAAGAAGATCTTAAAGCAACCTCTACCTAGGGCATCCTCTTCATCCATCTTCATGCTGGCTATCAGTCTGGTCTTGTAGCAGGTCAACTGCTTTTGGTCATAGATTCCTAACCCTTTCAAGATGGCCCTTGGGTTTGTGATACAGATAAATGTTTCCGAGAAAACTGGGGTGGCTATAGAGAGTATCACATTCAATTTTGTTTATGATTTAAACTTTAGATTTAAAAGCACGCTAACACAACAAAATAATAGCAAATTTCCAGATGGTCTATGAAGGTGATCTTCTACCAATTGTCCTGGGCGGGGGGGAATTACATTTAAAACAATATGTGTAATAAAATAAAATAAAACAAAACAATACTCGTGTTGTTAAGTTAGTAGGATGAGTATAGATTCTGCAGGTGCTTGGAAGTCAGGCAGAGCATTTCATACTCATGGTGTGAGAGAACTAGGGATGGTTCAAAGTTGCTGTGTAATCCACTGCGAAGTACCTAGACCTCTTTACCCCTCAAGTCTCTACCTATCAACACACTTCCCAAGATTGCTTGAAGATTTAATGGGACAACGTATTGATGTATGTATGGAACCGCTCCATACATATTTACTACTTTCCTACTGCTATTATTATCATCATCAGAGGATTGCTTTTAGGAGAATAACATAATAGAAACAGGTTTCAGGAAGCTCAGTTTGGCCATGGGAGAGGATTGACAGGGAAGGTCCTTAAATTAAGGAGACCAGGTATGAAGCAGTTTCTGGATCCCAGAGAAGTGGTGCTGGAGCTCTGAGCTAGGGTGGGAGCAACCAGAATGGAGGGGAAGGGGCCATCATGGAGAAAGGAAAATAACCCAAGATATCCCGGTGGTTGAGAACACCAGAGTTCCCAAAAGTTAATCAGCTCCTCATAATTTTGAAAGCCTAATCACCATTTGGGCAAAGAGATGCATGTTCATAGATTTGCATAACCACATGGAGAAGAAAAATACCAAAGCAAGATGGAATTCTTTTCTAAAAGATTTTATTCGTTTTGAGAGAGAGAGTGTGCAAGTGAGCGCGTGAATGCAAGAGGGGGTGAGGGAGTGGGGGGAGAGAGGCAGATGGAGAGAGAATCCTGAAACAGACTCCTGCTGACAACAGAGCCCTACATGGGGCTTGATCCCAGGACCCGGCGATCAGTGACCTGGGCCAAAATTAAGAGTCGGACGCTCAAGGGACTGAGCCACCCAGGGGGTCCAAGATGGGGTTATTGTGTTGTTTTTTTTTAATCCCCAGTTATTATCCCCTAGAGCTTAGAATCCTATTTCATATATTGTTTCCAACAAATAGAAGGTAAAAAATTCTACCCCTTCTGTGTTAACAGTACCGAGACTTTCTTGTGAGATTGTTTTGTGAGAACCTTTTGGAATAAATTGGCTTTTCACAATTATTAGGGGCCCAACCATATCTGTGTTAGGTTTACTAAACTTTCAATGCCAAAGGCACACAGATACTTTTGTGAATTCTTATCGGCTGCACGGATGAGTCTCTCCAAACAGAAACTCATTGTTGTGTCAGTCTTTATCTTCAATAAGACACTTGGGTGTCAGTTCAATTCCTTCACAAGGAACCCCAGGAAAAAATTAAAACATGAATGATAACTTATTCTCTTAAGAGACAAAAAACTATCTCCTGAAATATTTTAAAAATAGACACCCCTCATCTACTACGAGTTTAAAGGAACTCTCAATTTATTTCCTTTACTTGTTGGAATGACATTATCTTAGGGTGGACAACAGGATAAACAAATTCTTAAAAATTTCACATTTTTTTTTTTTTACATTTCACTGACCATTTTGCTTTTACCTATTTTAAAAATCGCTTCTAACAAAAGCGCCTCCTGAATGCTACCATGAAGTACTCTTAGGGACTCTTCTTCAAAGCTGTAATAATAGCAGTGTCTTATTTTTGTAAGAGTCACAGGAGAACTTCCATTCACCAGATTTACCTTGTCGGAGTCCCGGCTGGTACAATTCCACATTCTTCACTCCATGTTCTGGGCCAATTCTGAATTCCACTTTGAAAAGCAGAAAGGCTTTTCTATCCCGGATGCTTGATGAGGTCCTGGTGCTTAAAACAGGGCCAGCTAATTGAATATACATAAAAATAAGCCTAGGGGTGCCTGGGTGGCTCAGTGGGTTAAGGCCTCTGCCTTCAGCTCAGGTCATGATCCCAGGGTCCTGGGATGGAGCCGGATGGGCTCTCTGCTCAGCGGGGAGCCTGCTTCCCTTCCTCTCTCTGCCTGCCTCTCTGCCTATTTGTGATCTCTGTCTGTCAAATAAATAAATAAAATTTAAAAAATAAGCCTTAAACTAAAGAACAGTTTGCTACCCCTCTTAGGAAACTCCTCTCTTTGGGGTTGTCCATCTCTGTTTTAAATTTCCTCGCACTGAGCCTGGGATGCTAACTTCTCCAATAGAAAATTCGTAGAACTGTCTTAGAGGCTAGGAACTTACTCACCTTAGAGACTCAATCCTAGTCTTAAGCACTTGTACCAAATAAAGTGTTGGGGTGGGGGGACGAGGCTGAAAAGAAACGAAGAATGTAGGCAAGAGGGAATAAGGGGGAAGGAGAAAAAAAGAAGAGTCATGAAAAGCATCTGACAAAAGGAAGAGTAATTAGAGGAGGGAGCAGGCAGGAAGTCGTGGAGACAAGGAAGTCTCAAGTTGCAGAAGGAGGCTAACTTGTGTTTTGGGGAACGGTGAATATCCACTCCTCATCTACTGCGTTCTGGCACTCCAGCAAAGAAAACACAAATATTTTAATATCCGTGGTGTTTTTAAACGCCAATGGAAAGGAGCTCAACCAGCGCCTTTATCCTACTTATTTTCTGGTTTGTTCAAGGGCGACTTTAGTACAAATTGTTTTGGGGGCAATAAATATAAAACAAATGCCTTTCTTTGTTTATGCTCTTTGTTTGTAAACACACATAACAATAAAATTCTTCAGCGACACCTGCCTGCATTTCCTCTCCAAACTTCTTTCTGGGTAATGGTCCTAAATGAAGAACCGTTTATACTTTCAAGAAGAAGAAGAAGAAGAAAAAAAAAAGCGAATGGCACAAGATGTTTTTAAAGAAAACTTTGACTGCCAATTTTTGAGTATAAATTTTTCTAAGTATTAACTCCCTTCCCTTACAGTTTTGGCTCTGAATAAAATGTCACATGTGAGTAGTGTATGTTTCTTCGTTCGAGAAGATCTACTTCACAGGGTGAGTGTGAAAGATGTGAGCATCATTATTGAGCCGTTTCCCAAGGCTTTCTCAACCCCCTCCCCACCCCCACACATCCATCTTCAGTGAAGCCCGGAGGCCAGACTCCCCAGGCCTGTGAGGATGATGGTACAGGAGGCTCGCAGAGGCTGAGGACAGAAGGTGGGGGGCGGGGTCAGGAAGTGAGCTGAAGAGTGTACAGTCTTGCAACTGGCAGGGACCTAATTAGCTGAATTCTAGATACACATTCTCAGGACAAAACTTCTACTATCTTGTCCTCCTGACAAAGACTCCCTAGGACCACACCTTCCTCAGGTTCCCTTGAGCCCTGGACCCCTTCCCATCCTTGCTGAGCTCACTCTCCATATCTGATTAAATTCCTTATCCCCTGCCTTTGATCTATGAGTCCTTGGCCCGCCTTCGGCAAGAACCCCATTCAGTTGGTTTAGCAAGAATCCTCCTACTCTTGGTGCCTCCCCTTAGTAATTTTCCATCCACCCCACCTCCTGGTGCCACTAACCTGCTCCTTGGCTCTAAATCCCTATGCGTTCTTGTACTGGGAGTGGAACCCAAGCACAGCCCTGCAGTAACCTGACACCCATGGTGGTCGTCCTGAATAAAGTCTTCCTTGCCCTTTTAACAAGTGCCAGAATAATTTTTCCCTTAACGTCAACTGTACGTGGTCGGAGACAAGCAGCCAGATTCCAGATCAGGAACTGGAAAGCTGAGAAGCGCTCCAAGAGTGACAAGCACGGCCCAAGAATCAGGGATCACGATGTCACCTGGGTGTGGCATCGGATGACCTGAAGAGGGTGAGCTCCCAAGTCAGCATCAGAAGCACGGTCAAGGTGAAGGGTGCGTGGAAAAGGTTTTTAAAGATCGCTTGGATTTGCAGCTTGTGGCTTCAATCGCTTCTGATGCCCAGAGTTGATGTGGCCAAAGGATCAGGCCAGTATCTGGATCATGGTTAGGGAGGGGATGGAAATCTAAGAGGCAACCTCAGTCCAGAAGACCTGAATCCTATGAAGGAGGGGCAGCAGGAGTTAGCACCCTGATCATGAACTTGGAAAATGAAAATGCTACAAGACGAATGAAGTCTTTCCGAATATGTCTTGTCTAAGTCTTGCTCCCCCCAACATAACCGAGAAAGACAGTGCGGGTGGCTGGGAATATCACTGCTCTGCAGAGCTATGTTGAATGTGAAATATGCAACAAGATGACTGGGTATAATTTGAAAATATCCAGAAAACATGAAGTCATGAAAAAATATCAGATAATCCAAGTCAGTTCAATTAATCAGCCATCTAGTTTAATGTGACTAAAACCAAGATAAATGACTAAGGTACAGTTTCTTTGAGAATTAGTTCCTTTTTCCCCTTGTAAACGAGGAGGAAAATGGTCTAAGCCACTAAGAGCTAATTCAGATTTCATTCTCTATCTACTTGCATCTAAATATGATCCTATCTTTACAACAAAATTCTTTGGCTCTTTTAAAGGTCTACAGTCAGTCAAATCCATACATTTAACAGACTATCATATAATTCCTTCTTCAGTAAATTCTGTCACAGCCTTATCCTATGAAGTCTCCTTGCCATCATGACTCCAAAAGCAAGATGCTTATTCTAATTCTAGGCTTACAATGTCAAAACTATTTACTCCACACCTTTACTTCTTGGCCAAAAAATGAACAAAACATGAATACAAACACTTCTTCCCTTTGAATAAATGTTACTTAGTTATATATTAAGAAAACAATGGCCACAGAACCTTGTATGGAATTTTCTACCTCTATTCAACCCTCAGTCCTAAAAACAAGAGAAAGCCCACTGTTCTCATTCTTCCCCCAAATCATTATTTCTCCTCCAATGGTTACAGATCCTTTTTCATCCCAGTACCTGAGCCATCCTAGTGCCCTGAGTCTTTGGTCCACATCCCCTTGGCTCCTAATCCTTACATGTTGAAGAGGTATGACTGGAATGGCCAGGCAGAGCTAGGGATACACGCGGGCATCAATTTATCTCTGGCAAGAGAATTGACTAATAGGGCTTTTTTCTGTCTCTAATTTCTGTGATTTTCCCTTTGTCAGGGAGATTCCCAGACCGATTCTTTCCTAGCTGTCAAAAGCACCTGCTCTCACTCCTCTGCTCAGTACGGGTCAGGCTCTCCTACAGCTGTCTGATCTTGTCCCTGGTCAGAGCACACGCCTCCCTCCAGGAAGCCACATTTACAGAGAGGCAGCAGCACAAGGAGACTTCTGGTCAACCTCGGCCCTTGGCTGAGCCTAGCGGGAGTAAGAACGGCTGCCCATCCCACAAGTGTGGCCGCCTCCTCTTCAATTTCCCCCATGCCCTAGGGGCCAAATGAGAAGAGGTTCGGTACAAGGTCAGAAAGGCAGAGAGGGCATGCGGTAGAGACTTTCAAGAGGAGTTTACTAGATTATTCTGGGATGTCAGCCAAATCCTGGGTTAACCTCAGTTGCGTCACTGGTAAATGAATCCCCCTTCTGCTGAAATGGGAAAGCAAGATGTGGCCTCGGTTACATTTCGGGAAATCGGTGCGTTTTGCAAGCTGCGTAAACTCCCACAGTTGGAAGACAAAATTTAAC
>ML108801.1:12180-69961 GCA_003697995.1 Taxidea taxus jeffersonii | reverse complement strand
AAAAAAAAAAAACAGAATTTTTAACCTTCAATTTCTTACACAAGCTAGCAAAACTTTAAAAAGAAAGATTGATAAATCTGACTACATTAAAACTAAGAACTTCTGTTATTCAGAAGATCCCATAAAGAAAGTGAAAAGACAAGCCACTAACTGGGAGATATCTGTAACATACACAACTGACAAAAGATTAATATAGAAATTTTCAAGAATTCTTAACCAACCAATAAGAAAAAGACAAACAACCCAAGAGAAAAATATATACAAAGGATACTGAGAGGCATTTCATAAAAGAAATATAAATGATAAATGGGCATATGTAAGACACTCAACATCATTAGTAATTAGAGAAGTTAAGACCTTATAACAAAATATCATTCTAGACCTAAAATATCAATTTCAACTAAGGTTGGCCAAAAATATACCTGCTAATATAAATATTATTAAATATACACTAGGTGGTAGGAGTTAAAGTATAAATCAGTATATTATAATAAAAATAGAGTATCTTCATTACTTATGACCCAACTATTCTACTCGTGTTTGTATAAGCAAGTGTGTACAGATCAGTACATATGTTCAAGAATGTTCATTTACAGTAGTTGTCAAGTATAAGCAACCTTAATGTCTATACACAAAGAATGGTATAAATTCTGAAGTATTCACATAATGATATACTACACAGCAACTACATGAATGTTTTATAGCTATTTGGATGAATCTTAGAAATAAAATGAGTGGAAAAAACTGCAACAAATTGCATATACCATTTTATAAAGCTCAGAAAAAAGCAACACTAAATAATATATATGTATATATATGCAGGGCTCGATCCCAGGACCCTGGGATCATGACCTGAGCCAAAAGCAGAGGCTTTAACCCACTGAGCCACCCAGGCGCCCCGCATTAAAAATTCTTTAGCCAGCAAGTTCAATCGCTATACACTACTCCATCATATGAATTGGTTGGGCATTTCAGTTGTTTCTAATATTTTTCTTTTATAAATGTGGTGAGAAATTTCTCTGTGAGCAAATCTTTGAATGTCTGATTATCTTCTTAAATTTTGACAAACGGAGTTTACTCTATCTGGTATTTCACTATTTTAAGGCTTTCGATACTTACTGCAAATTAACTTTCTAAAAATAATATATCAGATTATAATCTCATCTTCAGTATTTGGCACTGGCATTTTTATTTTTACTGAAGTGTAATCAACATACAATGTTATAATAGTTTCAGATGTATAACATAGAGATTAGACAATTCTATCCTTTACTCAGTGCTCACCATGAGAAATGTAGCTACCATCTGTCACCACATACATATATTTTATTATATATTATTTAGAGGTACTCTAATATGTAATAAAAATTTTTTTCAATAAGGAAATGATTGACATAAAATTCGGTACAGTGATTACCATTTTCAGGGAAGTAGGGAGAAAGGGATTAAAAAAACACAACTGGCCAGGGCTATGCTACAAATTGATGATGTTCTATTTCTTAAGTGAGATGATAGGTTCAGAGATGTGCATTATATTATTTGAATCAAAACTCATATAAAGTTACATTTATTCTTTATATGTATCAGATGAAAAAATCTTAAAAGGAGTATCTGCTGACTGTAGGATATTAAGCAAATCACTTAAAATTCGTTATCAATATAATGTTTCCTTATAGCACTACCCTCTTCTCAAACTAAATGGATTTTTAATATTAAAACTTACTAAAATTGGCAAGATATGTGTTACTATAAACCTAGATATCAGATTCTCATCCCTTTTTATGTTTACCAAGTTTGGCTGAACAATCCTACTTTTAGATACATAGTAATTACCACTAGTATTACTATAATATTATTAAAACAAATAGAAAATGTTATAAATCCAAAATATTATTAGATTGGCCATGAATTTAAATGGATCTGTACACCACACTGCTTGTAAGTGCATTAAGAAAAAAATAAAAATAAACAAATAATACATTATATGTTAAAAAAGAGTAAAAATATACTAATCAATTCAATTTAACCTTTATAGCTTTTTCTGTTAGACTTTTTTATTAACTTCCTCAGCAAAAGGTTTTTTGTTTTATCTTTAATTGCCTCCACTTTTTCACTGACAGCAAGACTTTAAAATCCTCCCCCAAAAGAAATTCATTGTATCATCAATTATATATTATATCATTGAATACAATTTATACTATGCCAAAAACCACTCATTTCTTTATTGTTGCGTTGGCTAGTATTCATTCCAACATTATTTTATTTGTTAATGAAAGGCAAAGTATATACACTGAGTGGTTCAGATATTCTCCGGTGCTTGAATATTATTTGAACCCTCCTGAATGTGTTAGAGTGTCTCTGCCATTAATAAATTTTGTTGATGTTCACAATACTGTTTGAGTGTTACATAAAGTTCTAATGAAAATAAATTTAGCTTGTTCATCCATGCTTTGAAAGATAAACTAAAAAATTTTTATTATAATCTTTTTAAAATGTTCATATCAGCAAATCACAATGAAAATATGCCTATATTTTTAATTTTTCCATAGACACTAACTATGGCTTACTATTTACTTATTCCTTTTTATTATTATTTTTTTAAAGATTTTGTTTATTTCTTTATTTGACAGAGAGATCACAAGTAAGCAGAGAGGCAGGCAGAGAGAGAGGGGAAAGCAGGCTCCCCGCTGAGCAGAGAGCCTGATGTGGGGCTCGATCCCAGGACCCTGAGATCATGACCTGAGCTGAAGGCAGAGGCTTTAACCCACTGAGCCACCCAGGTACCCCTACTTATCCCTTTTTAGTATTTTTCAATAGCATTTATTTTTTTTTAAAGATTTATTTATTTGAGAGAGAGTGCGCATAAGAAGGAGAGGGTCAGAGTGAGAAGCAGACTCCCCGCTGAGCAGGGAGCCTGATGTGGGACTCTATCCAGGGACTCCAGGATCATGACCCGAGCTGAAGGCAGTTGCCCAACCAACTAAGCCACCCAGGCACCCAACATTTACTTTTAATCAAGTCCTTTGATTATTAACTTCTCAAAAGAACAAATGATTCTGACCTTTAAAATCTTGAGAATATAAAAGTTTCTTCATTACTAGCTACTAATCAAATGAAATACACCAAAATAATTCCTAAATTTTTAAACCAATATTTTACATACAAAATATACTTTACGTTACTGTAATTCACTAGGAAAGTTTTCAGTATACAAATTAAACAAGGTTAAGAATTCAAAAGCAGCTTTAACAATCTACCCACATATTTTTACCTTGTTTAATTCTTCCCTTTCTTGTTGTAGTGTTTTGATTTGTTTTTCATAAGCCTTGATTTGTCGAAAAGCATCATCTAGCTCTCTCCTCACAGAGTTGGCCTCCTCAAGCTGTTGTTCTAAGTGACTTGATTCTAAAAAGAGAAGACAGTGGTTATTTTACTATTTGTATAAAAACAAATGTTTGAAACCAAGGTTTCAACACAACCAATTTTATTTAAAAATAAAGTATCCTGTATTTGGTTTTGGCTTACGGACACCGCATACCACTATGACTATGACTCTGAACAATTAAGTGCCTAGCAAGTTCACTGTAAAGACCGTGCATAGCTAATGCCAGTGCAGAGATACACAAAACCTGCGTACACAAGTGCCTTACGTTTCTATTAGAAGACGACGACCAGACTTCCAACAAAGTACCTTTAGAACCAATTAAAAGCTTAAAAGTTAATAAAAATGACAAAGCCAACCAAACTGACAAAACGGTGTTCTTCCATGGATGGTTATTAGCATTCGTATGCCCATATTTGTCAAATTATTGTAAGAGGGCTGTGCTTGTAATGGGTACAGGCCCACAGCCCTGTTTCACTAGTAGTCACTTGAAAAACATACTCTGATTTCTGAAAGCAAGTATTTGAAAACCTCTGATCTAGAAGAGGAAACTGAGGCCTAGGGAACAGAGTATCTCTAGCCTGAGATCAGTATCAGAAGTAAGACGACAGCTCAGAACTCCTGCATCAGCCTCTCCAACTGCAAAAATAAGGTTATCAAACAATACTTAACATTATCACTTCAGAAGAGTTATTAGGAAGCAAAATAAAATCACTAATTTTAATACACGCTTAAATAAGTGTTAATAAATTGATATAAAATATTCCTGGCATCAAAAGTAAATTAGCAAATTAAAGAACTGAAGCTCATAAACACAGAAAAATCTAAACACATTCATTGTGGACTTCTGAACCAGGCAGGTATTTTCTATTCTTTACAACCTTGTTACTCCGAATGTTATTTCCAGGCAAGCAGCATTAGCATCCTCTGGAAGCTTGTCAGAAATGCAGAATCCTGGGCCCCACCCAGACTTAATGAATCAGATCTGTATTTGAACAAGATCCCCAGGTCTTGCAAATTCAAGTGTGGGAACAGGTGCATAAAATACTGCACACTGAGTTGAATGCTTTCAATAAATGAAGTAGTGTTTCAGATATACCAGTCCTTTTGAAAAGACCATTTCACATGTATAGGTAAGTCTCGTAGTCAAAAAGTCACGAAAATGCACTAATGTAACATATACTAAATGGTGCTAGATTGCTTAAATAAGATAATCTACTGATATTTAGTGCCCTAAGCTCACAGAGTTATTAAAGAGCTTGTTTATCTTAGGTATTTTGAAAGTCTAGATACATTTATGGATACGATCGTTTTTTACCAATTTTCAAAAGTATCTGCAAAGTTGCATTTAACCAGTTTTCATTTTGTCTAATAGTATAATTTGAATAGTCTAAACAAATGTTTCACTAAAAGATCATAGGATGTTTAATCCTAAAGATCACAGGGTATGTAGTCATATTCAGAAAAGTATATTTTATCATTTTCTCAAATTTTAGCATTTCATGTAGGAACTTTTCTGTTTGTACTAATTTCTCTGAAACATTTTAAAGTGGTATTTTTCTGTTACTTTAAGTTTTTCACTTTTTTTAGAATTCAACAATTTGTTATTTCTAATTATTTGGCGTCAAAATTGAGTATGTGACACTTGGTTAACATCAATCCCATTTTATAGTTAAGGCATGTCAGGATGAAGCAGTCATATGGCCTGTTTTGTAATCTCTTCTGAGAATATCCACTTCCTTTCCTGCACTCTGAAGAGCTCTTCCCTAGCATGTTAAAATTTTTTGCAAATTACTGAGTCATTCGCTTATCTCGACTGCTTTTTGTTAGAAACAAAAATGAAATCAGTGTTTCATAAAATGTCTGCATCACATAAAATTCATGGCAAAATGATTCTGTGGGACAGCTTTGACAGCTTTCAATGCTGGTTTCTCGTCTTCCTCTGAGAAGGAACCTTCTTCGAGAAGGAACCTTCGAGTGTAGGTTATATTCCAGTTTTATCCCAGCCATTTTGTTTTGGCTGCTTCGCAGTGGAGTTGTTAGGTATATATATGAATTTTATGTCACATTTTCATGTTTCACTTGGACCAAATGGAGAAGACAAACTCAATTATTTATAAAATCTTACTATATGAAGAGAAGTATTATATTTGCATTTGATATACACAGAATTTTGCATTCCCCAAAGATAAAAAACCCAAATCAAGAAAAATCCAGAATGCACTGAATTTTGGCCAACCACTCTAAAATGGCTAAGCTGCAGGAATGTTCACATTACTACAACAAATAGTGAATTGGATTAAAACTTTGAAAGAAATCCTCAAAGACAGGGCCCCTGTGTGGCTCAGTTGGTTAAGTGTCTGCCTTTGGCTCAGGTCGTGATTCCCAGATTGTGGGGTCGAGCCTCACATGGGGCTCCCTGCTCAGTGGGAGCCTGCTTCTCCCTTTCCCACTCCCCCTGCTTGTGTTCTGTCAAATAAATTTTTAAAATCTTAAAAAAAAAAACAAAAAAGAAATCCTCTAAGACTACCAAAAAATATCTCATGTACCATGATAGTCATAGCATTTAGATGAAGTAATTAAAAATCAGTTTTGGTGAATAAATAAAAGAAGCAGTACTAGCAAAGTGGATTAGCTCATCCCAATTAAATGGTTCTTAGCTCATTGCTGCTAGTACAACTGCCGAATTCAATCTGTTAGCAATGAGGATTTAATAAAGGAATAACACACAATAAATAAGTTTTCTTTGCACTGTGTGGCATGTAAGGAAAATATAAAATAGAGTCTCTGTCTAGAGGAGATGACCAAGTCAGGAAGACAAGAGTAACACCCTTCAAAACATAAATGAAGCAGAAAATCAAATGTACATTGAGTGACAGGTTAAATGGGAGCTCTAGGAGTCACCAGAGTAGAGCCCAGGCAAACTGCAAGGGGCAAAGGCAGTGCAGGGAGAGGGGTAGAACCATCAAAGCACCTCGCCCTGATCCACAGCTTCTCCCTTACATTCTTTCTCCTAAAATAATGCAGAACTTCTGAGATGTTTAGAGATCTGACTTCAAATCATGAT
Organism: Taxidea taxus jeffersonii; assembly: GCA_003697995.1. NCBI lineage: Eukaryota > Metazoa > Chordata > Mammalia > Carnivora > Mustelidae > Taxidea > Taxidea taxus. The sequence continues at coordinate 63,512 of ML108801.1, read as the reverse complement.
GGGGCAAACCGGGTTCCCCATTTCCATCTCCCCCATTCACTATCTTTCATCCTTTACCATCCTTTACTCACATGACGTAATGTGTGTGGGATAGAGATAGAAAAAGGGAGAGAGGGGTGCCTGGGTGGCTCAGTGGATTAAAGCCTCTGCCTTCAGCTCAGGTCATGGTCCCAGGGTCCTGAGATCGAGCCCCACATCGGGCTCTCTCCTTAGTAGGGAGCCTGCTTCCTCCCCTCTCTCTCTCTGACTGCCTCTCAGCCTACTTGTGATCTCTACCTATCAAATTAAAAAAAAAAAAGAAAAGAAAAAGGGAGAGAGTGAGAGAGAGTTTGGTGCTGAAGAGACCAAGCATAAACAAATTACCCATCTCGAGGCAACAAAAGAAAGGGTGATACAAAGGACATTATAGGTTACAATAATTTTTCTATTTAGGAAGCAAGACACCATTCCTTTCTTTTCTCATGGAAAAACATTAATGAGAGGATGAATTTCTATTTTTATCTGCAGATGGTCAACAAGTATGTATTGAGTGTCTGTTAGCTGACACAAGGAAACTCTGTCTTGCCCTCTTGGGAGTTTGGAGCGTGATGAGGAAAGCAGATTTTAAGAAGAAATCTTAAGTAATTACGAACTTATTAAATTTTCCAGGAGTTTAAATATATTATAAAACATTGCCATAGGAAAAGAAAAGATAGACACTGATGATGCTTACTTGTTCACACAAAGATCTGGCTTAAAAAGTAGCTAGAGGAACATCATTTACAAGGTGATTTAGACAGTTTTTTGCTTTGTTTTGTATTAAACAGCCACAAGCATAGTCAGGGCCACTCATCAGGCAAGTCCCTAGGGAACCTATGCTTTATCTCTAGCTCTCATGTCAAATATTCTTTTTTTTAAAGATTTTATTTTTTTATTTGACAGAGAGATCACAAGTAGGCAGAGAGGCATGCAGAGAGAGAGGAGGAAGCTTCCCCGATATGGGGCTCGATCCCAGGACCCTGGGATCACCACCTGAGCCGAAGACAGAGGCTTTAACCCACTGAGCCACCCAGGCGCCCCTCTTATGTCAAATGTTTAAGGCAGCGTGGGTGTAATTACAAATGAGACACAGATGATAATTATCCTCCGCCTAACCACTATGCCTCTGGTACCTACTATAATTTTTGATACAGAGTAGCAAGTCCATAAACATGTTTACAGATTGAATTAAGAATGAATGCATGTTGCTGGTGGGAATGTAAATAGCACAACCTCTGTAGAAAACTGGGGTGGCAATTCCTAAAAATGTTAAACATAGAATTTCCATATAAATTCAGGAATCCCACTTCCTGCTATGTGCCCAAAAGAAGAGAAAGCAGGGACTTGAACAAAGACATGTACCCTCATGTGCAAAGCAGCATTATTTACAATAAACAAAAGGGGAAAGCCACCCCAGCACTGGTCAACAGATGAATGAATAAACAACACGGAGTGTTTACATATACACAGTAGGATGCTGTATTAAGGAAGGACATTCTTTTTTATTTTAACATACAATATAATCTTTGCATCAAGGGTACAAGTCTGTGAACCGTCAGTTTTACACAATTCATAGCACTCACCGTTGTACGTACCCTCCCCAGTGTCTATTCCCCTTCACCCCCCAGCAACCCTCATTTTCTTTCCTGAGATTAAGAGTCTCTTATGGTTTGTCTCCCTTCCCCGTCCCATCTTGTTTCATTTTTCCCCACCCTTTCCCCCATGGCCCCCTGCCCCGCCTCTCAAATTCTTCATATCAGAGCGATCATATGATAATTGTCTTTCTCTGATTGACTTATTTCGCTAAGCATAATACCTCTAGTTCCAGCCCATCATTGCAAATGGCAAGATTTCATTTCCTTTGATGGCTGCATAATATTCCACTGTATATATATACTCAACAGCTTCTTTATCCATTCATCTGTTGTTGGACGTCAAGGCTCTTTCCATAGTTTGGCTACTGTGGACATTGCTGCTATAAACATTCAGGTGCACGTGCCCCTTCAGATACACTACATTTGTATCTTTGGGATAAATACCCAGTGGTGCAATTGCTGGGTTGTAGGGTAGCTCTATTTTCAACTTTTTGAGGAACCTCCACACTGTTTTCCAGAGTGTCTGCACCAGCCTGCATTCCCACCAACAGTGTAGGGGGATTCCCCTTTCTCCACATCCTCGCCAACCTGTCATTTCCCGACTGGTTAATTTTAGCCATTCTGACTGGTGTGATGTGGTCTCTTACTGTGGTTTTGACTTGTATTTCCCTGACACTGAGTGATGTTGAGCACTTTTTCATGTGTCTGTTCGCCATTTGGATGTCTTCTTTGCAGAATGTCTACTCCTGTCTTCTGCCCACTTCTTGATTGGATTATTTGTTCTTTGGATGTTGAGTTTGGTAAGTTCTTTATAGACTTTGGATACTAGCCCTTTATCTGATCTGTCATTTGCGAATATCTTCTCCCATTCTGTGGTTGTCTTTTGGTTTTGTTGACTGTTTCCTTTGTTGTGCAAAAGCTTTTTATCTTGATGAAGTCCTAATTTTGCGCTTGCTTCCTTTGCCTTTGGCGATGTTTCTAGGAAGAAGTTGCTGGGGCTGAGGTAGAAGAGGTTGCTGCCTGCGTTCTCCTCAGGATGTTGATAGATTCCTGTCTCACGCTGAGGTCTTTCATCAATTTTGAGTCTGTTTTGTGTGTGGGTGTAAGGAAATGGTCCAGTTTCATTCTTCTGCATGCGGCTCTCCAATGTTCCCAACACCATTTGTTGAACAGACTGTCTTTTTTCCAAGGAAGGACATTCTGACATCAGCTATGAAATGAATAAACCTTGAAGACCCTAGGCTAAGTGACATAAGTTAGTCACAAAAGGACAGATACTGTTTGACTGCACGTAAATGAAGTCCCAGTCAAATTCAGAGAAACAGAAAGGAGAACAGGGGTTTGCTGGGGGTGAGGTTGGGAGGAATGGGGAGCTGGCATTTGACAGGTGGGGCGTTTCTGTCTGCGAAGAGGACAGGCCGTGGAGACAGCAGGTGGTGGCTGCATAGGATGTGAATGTGTTTTATGCCACTGATCTTACATTTAAAAATGGTTAAAATGCTAATTTTTATGTTACATGCATTTTACCACAATAAAAAGGGTCTAAAAATGAACAAATGATACTGAAGAGATGGAGTGCAATGGAGGGCACAGAGACCAGCGCATGGCCAAGAAAAGAGAGGCTGGGAAGGAAGAATACAAAAAGAGGATTTATCCTTTCTCTCAATGTCATTTTCAGTGGTTCTGTCCCACTCCTGGGAACAGCTGAAACATCAGGAGTGAAGAGCAGTCACAGAAGCATGAGTTTAGGGAAAAGGAAGGAGTAAAGTGAAGACGGAAATCTCAGGCATCAGGAGTTCAATGGTAACTCCATCCAGGCACCACTGATTTGTACATAAGGCATGAGTGTGTTGGGAACTGCCCATAAAGACACAACATAGGAAGACCCCTCAGGAAGCAGTCAGAGGTTTCCAAGAGTGAAGTTCCATTTTTATCACTCATTCATCAATAAATACTGACTGGGGGATTTGCATGTGTCACACTTTTCCACCACTTGGACATAACAATGAATAAAATGGTCAAAGTTCCTATTTTCAAGATCTTACAGTCTAGTAGTGAGACGAGGGAAGTAAAACAATAGACAAATAAAAACTAGGTCAGTGGCAAAACGTATTACAGAGGAATGTAAGTTTGCCAGGTGAAGAATTTTTCCAGCAAACAAACAAGCAAAAATGAACAAATGAGGAAGGAAAGAAGGAAGGAAGGAAGAACAAGGGGCTGGAGAAAGAAGAGTTAAAATAACACAAAGTATGTAAAAACTCTGAAGGTGATCAAGTAGGCTTAAGAGTAGCTCACTATGGTGGGGATTAGCGGCTGAAGCAAAGTAACAAGATAAGAAGCTGGAGAGGCAAATACATGCACGATAATGAAGGGCCTTGGAAACAACTGAAAAACTTTGCTCTCATCCTGGAACCAGTGGGGCTCCAAGGAAGACATCTAAGCATGTATGCTGAAGCTGTGATGTGATGGGGTTTGCATGTGAAGAGCTTACTCAGGGGACCTCTGCTTCCAAAGAATGGAAGAGATGTACTTCTCTCTCTTCCATTAACTGCAGTGACAACTCCTGGACATCATATATAGAGAAAACATGAGAAAATTGAAATTTAGAGAGAAAAGGATGACTGGCAGGGACAAGGGAATGTGACATGGTAGTCCAGGAATGCTGGACCAACACAGTGGGAAGTTCCCTGGGTTTTCTTTCTGGTTCATATTTCCTAGACACAGAGCTCAAGAAACTGGCAACCCAACAGGCCCCAATAAAAGCCTACACTTTATACCCAAAGTATCAGGAAAGGAGCAAACTAGCAAGACAGACACTTTCAGGAAGTAACTATTCCACTCAAGTTAAACAACACAAACAACGTGCCCCCATGACCACTTCCATCAGCAAAGGACATGTGAGGAGCTAGAGTTCCAATCCCATAAGGCTATGATGAGGTGCCCAAACACCGTGAAGAGAGGATCGGCAAAGGGCCAGAATATTCAACTCCACTGGTTGCTAACAGGCACAACCCACATGCAGTGTCAGTGGAGACCATGTGGCCAACTAGGACTTCCATACCGTGCCAAATGGCAGTGAGTTTCTCTACTGTCCCCACATTGGGATGGTGTCCGAAGAAGCGAGAATGTCCACCACTGCCCAGCAGTAGTAAAGCCAGGCCTACCCCAGTGTCAGTGGAAACCAGGTGGGGGACTGGAACACCCAACTCCTTCCAGGGAGAACGGGGAGCCCTTCTTTGGGTATCAAGGGAGGCCTAGTGGGGAAACTGAACTTTTACCTCCACCTGACATTCCACCACTGCTGGAGTGGTGTTGGGAAAAGCCAGCTAAAATGGAAGGTTTAAATAAGATTCAGAGTCACTAACTGAAAATCACTCATCCTATCAGGAAACAGGAGAACCTCAACTTGAATGAGAAAAGAAAATTAAGAGATGCTGACACTGAAATAGTAGAGATGCTAGAAATAGCATCTGACAAGGGGCACCTGGGTGGAGCAGTTGGTTAAGTGTCTGATTCTTGATTTTGCTCAGGTCATGATCTCAGAGTCATAAGGACAAGGCCTGTGTCTGGCTCTGCACTTAAGATTCTCTTTCCCTGGGGCACCTCGGTGGCTCTCAGTTGGTTAAGCATCTGCCTGCGACTCAGGTCATGATCCCAGGGTCCTAGGATCGAGTCCCGCAGTAGGCTGCCTGCTCAGTGGGAAGCCTGCTTCTTCATCTCTCATTCCCCCTGCTTGTGTTCCCTCTCTCACTGTCTCTCTCTCTCTCTCTCTGTCAAATAAATAAATAAATAAATAAAATCTTAAAAAAAAAGTCTCTCTCTCTCTTGCCCTTTGCCACTCTCCCTGCTAGCATGCTCTCTCAACTCTCTCTCTAAAATAAATAAATAAAATCTTTTAAAAAATATCTGACAAGACATTAAAATAGCTATGCCAAAAATGCTTCACTGAGATATTATGAATATATCTGAAATAAATCAACAACAGAAGATCCAAGCGAAAATATAAGAAGTCTCAGCAAACAGAAGTTTACAAAAAAGCAAAATGGAAATTTTAGAAATAAATAAAATGAAAATCTGGGTGGATGGACTCAAAAGGGATTGGAGGAAAGAATCAGTGAAATGGAAGATAAAATGCTAGATATGACCAATCCGAACAGCAGAGAAAAAACAGAATAAAAACAAAACTGAAAAGAGACTCAAATATTTGTGGGCTGGTAACAAAAGTTCTAATATCCATGTCATCAGAGTCCCAGAAAGAGAAGAGAAAGTAGGCAGGTCTGTAAAAGTATTCAAAAAAGTAAAGTCTAAAAACATCCCAAATTTAGCAAGACATGTAAACCTACACATTCTAGAAGATGAATGAATCCCAAACTGAATAGACCCAAAGTAATCCATGCCAAAAGATACCATTAAACATCAGAAAACTATAAAAGGAGAAAACCTTGCAAGCAGCCAGACAAAAACAACACCTTGGATAAAGGGAAAAAATACTCAGAATAACAATGAATTTCTCCTCAAAAACTAGGGAGTCCTAAGGAAGTGGTATAATATCTTTCAGATGCTGAAAATGAACTATCAACTCAGGATCCTATGCTTTGCAAAAATATTCTTCAGGAATAAAGAGAAAATTAAGACATTCTCAGATGAATAAAAGCTAAGAGAATTTGCTGATAGCAGAGCTATCTTTAAAAAAAATGGTGAAAGGAAATTATCTAAAGAGAAAACAAATGACATAAGAGCTCAGAAATACCAGGAAGAAAGAAAGATCACAGTATATAAAGTATGCGCAAATCTGCAAGGATTTTTTTCTCCTTTTCAGTTTTCTAACTTATACTTTATAGTTGCAGGAAATATGTGTTTCTAAAACATATTGTTTTTGTGTTTCTAAAACATGATGAAAAATACTGTTCATCAAAAGTATTTTTCAAATCAATTTCCAAATCAAATTTTTAAATCAACTTTCAAATCAAAGCAATTATAAAATAAACCAGGAGAATAAACAATTGGTATCAACATAAAACAGACTGTTACAACTAAGGTATTTTCTGTGACCTTCACACTAACCATAAAGCAAATGACTACAAGAAGTATATAACAGATAAAAAGAAGAGAATCAAAGCATAACACTACAGAAAATCAATTTACAAATGAAGCCAGTAAGAGAGGAAGAGAGACAACAAGGAACTACAAAACATCAGAAAACAATTAATAGGATGACATTAGTATATCCATATATAGTAATAATTACTTTACATAGTAATTATTACATAATTACATAGTAATTACATAGTAATAATTACTTTAAATATAAATGGATTAAATTCTCCAACAAAAAGACCCAGAGTGGCTGGATGGATTAAAAAACAAGACCCAGCTATATGCTGCCTATAAAAGGCTCACTTCAGCTTTAAGGAGACACAAAGACTCAAAATGAAGGGACAAAACAAGATACTCCATGCAAGTGGAAACCAAAAGAGAACAAGGGTAGCTATACTTAGATAGAATAAATGTTAAGTGAAGAATAGTAACAAGAGACAAGAAAGTTTTTGTGTAAGAATAAAAAGGTCAATTCATCAAGAAGATAGGATAATTGTAAATATATATACACCCACTATTGTAGCACCTAAATATATTGAGCAGATACAACAGATGTGAAGGGAGAAATAGATAATATAATAATAGTAGGGATTTCAATACCCTACTTCCAACAATATATACAACATTCAGACAAAAAAATCAGTAAGGAAACACTGAATGTGAAGTATAGACCAAATGGATCTAACAGACATATACAGAAGGTTCCATCCGACAGCAGAACACACATTCTTCCCAAACACATATGGACAAGGATACATCAAAAGTTAGCTTACAAAACAAGTCTTAAGAAATTTAGCAAAAAATGAAATCATATCAAGGATCTTTTCTAAGCACAAAATTATGACACTAGGAATCAATAAAGGAGGAAACTGAATAACTCATAAAAGTACAGAAATTGAAAAAAAAAAGTACAGAAATTGAACAATATATTCCTGAACAACCAATGGATCACAAAAATAAAAGGTAAATCAAAAAATATCTTGTAACAAACAAAAATGGAAACACCATATATCAAAACTTATAGAATATGGCAAAAATAGTTCTAAAAAGGAAATTCATGGTGATAAAAAAAATGAAAAAGGTCTCAAAGACCTAACTTTAAACATCAAACAGCTAGAAAAAGAAATAAATAAATCTAAAGTTAGCAGAAGAAAGAAGTTAACAAAGATCAGAGCAGCAATAAATGAAATAAATGTCAAGAAAACAGAAGAAAAGATCAAAGAAACCAAGATTGTTTTTTGAAAAGACAGTCAAAATTGGCAAAACTTCAGGTAGGCTAAAAAAAGGGGGGTAAACTCATACAAATTAAAATCAGAAATGGAAGAGGAAACATTTAAATGGGCAGCACAGAAATACGAAGGTATTTGTATTTCTACTATGAGACTACTAGAGACTACTATGAATGATTACATGCCAGTAAACTGGATAACCTAGAAGAAATTGGTAAATTTATAGAAACATACAACCAAGTAAGACCAAACTGTGAATAAAATGTGGATAAAAGTCAACATTTGTGCACTGTTGGTGGAAATGTAAATTGGTGCAGTCACTTTGGAAAAGAGCAAGGAGATTCCTCAAAAAATTAAAAAGAGAACTACCACAGGATCCAGCAATTCTACTTCTGAATATTTATCCAAAGAAAACAAAAACAGTGAATTGAAAAAGATATATGCATTTCCATGTTTCGTGTAGCATTATTCACAAGGCATGGAAGCAACCTAAATGTCCACTGATGGACAAACAGATGAAGAAACTGTGGGGTATATGTACATGGAATATTACTGAGCCACTGAAATGAAGTATACCTTGCCATTTTCAACAACACTGATGGACCCTGAGGAATTATGCTAAGTGAAATAAGTAAAAGAAAGACAAATACTGTAATGATCTCACTTATATTTGGAATCTAAAAATAAAAACAAAGACAAAAACGAAACAAAACTGAACTCAGAGAATAGATTGGCAGTTCCAAGAGGCAGGGGTGGAGGGCAAGTTAAGGGGTAAATAAAGGTGATATACAGGTACAAACTTCTAGTTATATAATAAGTCCGTCTTAGGGGTATAATGTATAGCACAAGACTACAGTTAATGAGAACATACTATACATTTAAAATGAATGTCTAAGAATAGCTCTTAAAATTTCTAATCACAAGGAAAAAATTCTGTAATTCTGTAATTATGTGTACTGATGGAAGTTAACTGGACTTCCTGTGCTGATCATTTCACGATATATGCAAATACTGAATCACTATGTGTACACCTAAAACTAATATAATGTATGTCAATTACATCTCAGTAAGAAAACAAAAGAACAGAAACCAAGGCAGTAAAAATAAAGAGAAAGAAAACCAAAGGCCAATATCCCTCATGTATATAGATGCAAAAAGGCTTAACAAAATACTAGGAATAAAATTCAGTAATATGTAAAAATAATTACACACCATGACCAGTAATGTGTATATTCTAGGGATATAAATTTGGTTCAATATTTCAAAATCAACCAATCTATCCACCATATTAACAGGTTAACTACAGGGAAAAAAAGATCACATATTCTTATCAATAAATGCAAAAAAAAATTCGACAAATTTCAACAACCATTTGTAAATAAAAACCCTTAGGAATATAGGACTAGATGGGAACTTCTTACTTGGTAAAGTGTCACTAAAAAACCTGTAGCTAATATTGCACGTAAGAGTGAAAGATTAAATTGAATGCTATCCCTCTCAGGAAGCCAGGATGTCTGTTCTCACCCTCTTCTTCAACATAGTGCTGCAAATTCTAGCCAGTGCAATAAAAGGAAATAAAAAGCATACAGATCAAACAGGCAAAAATACAACTGTTACTATTTGCAGATGCATGATGATCAGCATAGAAAATCCTAAGGAATCAATTAAAAAAGACAAACCCTCTTCAAGCATTATAATAAGTAAGATGGGCTTATGAAGAAGTCATCCCAAACCATTTAACCTCTTTAAAGATAAATCACTGACCACCCCAGCTGGTCTTGTGTTCTACTGCCTTTTCAATGTCAAAGAACTCTAACACATTCACTGCTATTGATGATTTTTGTTCATAGCAAAGCAAAGGATTCTGCTTATCATATTCCTAACCTACCTTAATTTTAGAAAGATAAAGCTACAGAAATCTGATAAAGAGGTATCTCTTAGGAAGACAGCCACTTTAAAAATAACAGCATAAATCATCAAATTTAAGAGCTCCATGTGTATTTAATACAAGCAAAGTATTAACATGGCATTTTAAATAGTCCTTTTTATAAAAGACCCTATATGAGATTCTTTCTTCTCCTTCACTTATTTTGGTCTTAAAATGGTATTTCTGGAGGTCTGACAATCCTAGCTAAACGAGTACCTTTTTCTCCTTCCTTATACTTAGGTAAGGTGCCATGCCTCTAACCACTGCAAAAGGCTCCCATTACACTGACTGAAAAAGCCAACAATAACAGTCGGTGTTGTAACAGTCGGTGAGACTCTAGGGATCAGGCCACAAGCTCTCCCTAACCCTTTACTTCTCTGGCCTCACCCTCCTCCACTCTTCCCTGCTTGCTCCTCCTGCTCCAGCCATACTGTCCTCTGGGTCCTAACTGCATTCTTGAGGCAGATTCTGACTTCAGGGCCTTTGCACTGGCTGGTCCCTCTGCCTGGGACATGTGTTTCCCATTTAACTGCACAGCTAACCCCTTACCTTCTTCAAGTTTTTGTTCACATGTTACCTCTCTCCTCAATGAGGCTTACACCCACATCAATTATAGAATTTTATACTTATACTTCTGACCCACTCTGCTTTATCCTTCTCTATGTTTAAATCCTTTACCCCTTCTAATATGCTGTATCATTTACAAAGTTATACAATTACTGTTTGATGTCTGTTGTGTGCCTTCCACCCCAGCAAAACAAAGATTTTATTAATTTTGTTTAGTACTGCCTCCCAAGAGACTAAAACAATACCTGGCACGCACCAGATGCTCAATAAATATTTGATGAAGGAACAGAATAAATGCATGAATGGATGTAATAGGCATATCAACCATTGTCCAAATTAATTTTAATTAAATCTCATCAATATGCTGAAAGGAACTGTTATGGAGAAAATAAATTTTCACATGCCTTGATGTCTGCATACATGTGGTTCCCTTGTCTACACTGTCCTCCTTCCTCACTCCTAACACTCCTTCCCCTACTCGTATATATGCGCAGCCAGACAGATTCCAACAAAATGTCACAAACTAACAGGTCTTCCAAACATCATCTCTGTTAACTTAAACCATGGTTAGGTGCCCCTCCTAAATGTACCTATGCTTCTTTTTCTCACAGCCTTTCCACATGTATAGCAAATCTGTTTTTTCACTAGACCAAAATGTGAGCGCCCTGGAAGCAGAAACATGTTTTGTTTTTGTTTTTGAGAGAAAGAGAGAGAGAGCGCATTTGGGGGGCAGGGGGGCTGGAGGGGTTGGGGAACAGAGGGAGGAGAGAGAATCTCAAGCAGACTCCCCACTGAGCACAGAGCCCCACACATGGCTCGATCCCACGGCCCTGAGATCATGACCTGAGCTGGATCAAGAGTTAGATGCTTCACCAACTGAGCCCCCCAGGCACCCTCAGCAGAAACCATTCTCACTTGCTCTTCCCTCTTGGCTCTAAAGCTCACATCATGTAACACATGACAGGCACTCAATAAATGTTTTGTGTCAATAAGACATTTTTTTAAAAAACTACTAAATTGAGGGGCACCTGGGTGGCTCAGTGGGTTAAGGCCACTGCCTTCGGCTCGGGTCATGATTCCAGGGTCCTGGGATCGAGCCCCACATTGGGCTCTGTGCTCGGCGGGGAGCCTGCTTCCCCCTCTCTCTCTGCCTGCCTCTCTGACTACTTGTGATCTCTGTCTGTCAAATAAATAAATAAAATCTTTAAAAAAAAAAAAACTACTAAATTGAATTAATAGTGAATTACAGAAATTTACCTCTTACTTGTTTCCTCAGTTTTTCAATTTCTTCCTTTAAGGTTTTTATTTCTAAGTCTTTGCTTGCTGTTAGTGGACCATCAGCAGTTGAATACTGTAGAGCTTGAACAGTCTGTGTTGACTCTTAAAAAGAGAGCATGAAAGAAAAATGAGAAATATGGCCATATTTTAAATTTTTAAAGCTAAGAGCAATGCATTTCTTTCTAGAGAAATCCTTATATAATTCTGATCAAAACATCTACCTAGCAACAAAAAGCATGTAAACACATCACAATTAAATCTCAAAATTCCGATGCATGTTTCTTTAAAAGTATAACAGATGTAGGAGAGGGTCTGCCTACTACCATGTGAGATTTTCCATTTCAAACACAGCTGGTACATTCTACCAGTCAGTCAATAACCATTCAGCCCCATTCATCCTAGTAGGAAGTGTCATCGTGTGATAACCCCAGAAACTTCCTATGTCAGATGATGCATTAAAAACAGAGTCTGGTGTATCAAGGGAGGTTTAGAGATGTTACTATAGTTGACCTTGAACAATGCAGGGGTGGGGTGTTTGGGCGCTCCTCCCAATGCAGTTGAAAATCTGTGTATAACTTCTGACCCAAAAACTTAACAACTGAGTTACAACTGAGTCTTGTTGGCCAGAAACCTTACCAATTACACAACAGTCACTGACACATACTTTGTATGCTGTATGTATTATACACTGTATTCTCAGAATCAGGTAAGCTGAAGAGAAGGAAATGTTACTGAGAAAATCATAAGGAAGAGAAAATACATTGGCCGTACTGTATTTATTAAAAAAAAAAAAAAATCTACAAGACCCTCCCAGTTCAAACCCACGTTTCAAGGGTCAAGTGTATACAATATACAGAAATGCTGGCCTCCAAATTTTAGTTATGAAAGTTGAAACCCACCTATAGATGATTTTGGCTCATTGATTTTGCTCAGATAGAGATTATTCTTGCGGTTCTAATCAGAAGATGCAAGGTATTCAAGAAACATTAACTCTACTAACGTTTAGTCCTAGATATTATCAGAAGATAAGGAAAAAAAGAAAACTTTAAAGAATTTTATCAGAAATGAACGACCTTTGTCCTAAAATAGTTACTGTGCTATCTTATGGAGGGTTTGAAATAGTAAGCCTCTACCTTAATTACCTCACCATAATTTTTGGTTAGTACAAATCATTACCAATTACTTTATACTACTTACATTATTTACATATTGTCTTAATGTAACATATATTATTGCTTACATACCATGTTATTACTTATATGTATTACCGATGTTTAATATGTGTGTATATGTACATATATACACATACACATATGTATATACACACACACATATATACACACATGCACACACACACACACACACACACACACAACTCCAGCAGACAAGTAATGGGCATTTTAGTAGACTGGGATTTACAAGATGGACAGAGGTAGCGCGCACACACACACACACACACACACACACACGAGTTCCAAAATACTGTCGCCTTCAGAGGAGGGAGATTTTCTAATTAATTTCCACGATCTGTATAGAGAATACCATCATGATCTTTGTACACATAAATATTGGTTAATTTGAATTAAAGGTGCAAGATATACTTATGGTGTATCCAACCATGATCTTCTACATCCAATAAGTACTTCTTAGGCTTTTCTTTTCGGGTTCAAAACATGGTAAATATCAATGCATTTTGTACTACTATTTTTAAAAGAATATCCTTTATTTTTTTTTTTTAATTATCTAAGAGGACACCTGGGTGGCTTAGTAAGTTAAGCGACTTAATTCTTGATTTTGGTTCAAGTAGTGACCTCAGGGTGGTAAGACTAAGCCCCGCACATGTGGGGCTCATGCTCAGTGCTGAGTCTGCTTAAGATTCTCTTTCTCCCTCCCTCCTTCTACCCCTCCCCCCACCAAACTCACGCATGCACATATACACATGCTCTCTCTCAAAAAAATACACACACACACACACACACACACACACATATTAGAAAGATATCTAAGTTAGAAGAAAAAAAAGGGAGATATAAAGATATCTGGTGGAGACTAGTAACAGCTCCTTTTCCTCCTAGACTCCACAACCTGGAGAGTATGGAGGTAGGTAGCTATCCTGGCTCCTCTTTCCTACTTCTGTCCACCCTATAAATCCCAGTCTGCTAAAATGCCCATTATGCGTCTGCTGAAGTCATTATCGTCTTTTTTATTCTGTCTTTGACTAACAATTTCACACATTGTTTACTGACTGCCCTTCTTTCATTACAACCCTTTTTATTATTATTCTTAGTGACTATAACATCAAAAATAGACAATCCACTCTGGTTTCTCAGGCACACAAATCCCCCACACAGACACGGCTGGGGCTTTTACCCTTCTTGCTTGTGAACCAAATTCAGGCGCACTGACAATGTAGGCCAGTCAAAACTCAAGATGCTTTAAATCAGTCATGGTGGATCTATTCTATGTTGCCAGTACTGGTTAAGAATTAGGTATGTGACCTGGAGAGAACTATAGTCCCTTGATTAGAAGTCCACTAGGGGGCTTCCTGGATGGATGAAAGGAAGCAAGCCTTCTTTTGGTCTCCACATGTGTGCAAACATGATCTGGAATTTTGGCATATGGTAGAATCATGAGAGGAAAGCCAAGAAAATCATAAAGAAGCTAACCCCACTATCAGCACTAACTTCTAACATCCTGAGATAACAAATCTGCATTATCTAAGAATTCTATGATTTCCAGCCCAAACAACCTAACTGGTCACCAGCAAAACCATGAAACCTACTGGTCATAACCTAGACCCATGGTTCTCACCTCATCTGAGCTTAGAAACGTTTATGTGTGTGTAAGGCAGGGAGTGCAGGGTGTTGAAACAGGTGTAGCTAGGAGATGGCTAAAGGTATTTAAGTGCCTGGGGACCAAGAGGAGCTCAGTATCTTAGAAAATGTGAAAGTCTCCCTCATCAAAGAATCAACCTGGCCCAAGTGCTAGTAGTCCACCTACTGAGAAATGCTACTGTACACTTTTCCATTATTTAGTAACTGTACTTGGTTTCAAGTATACCATTCTCTATCTCTTATCTTTATAGTATGCTTACTACTCTAGCGACCACTTTGGTGATGCTCATTCCCACCAAGAGATCAAATCCACTGTCCTAATATTACTCCGTTTTTCTCTTTTCTTCCTTATTTACCCAAGTTAGATTCCGTGGTCCATCACTACAATCCCTGCTTCACACACATACCTTCCATCTCTTTGCCCTCCTCTCCTCCATGACACCCACCCTAGTAGGCCCCAGTCTTGGCAGACTCTGTCTGACGTGCACTCCCACCCAAGAAGCTGACAAAGAGGCTGAAGAACACACAGCCACTTCAAATTCATGTCTACTGACATCCAACAGCTTGGCGACGACTGGCAGTCCTCAGCTGTGTCCCCAGACCATTTATTCTTCTCTTCTCTAAAGTGACCATTTCACATACTCTCTTTTTCTCATCAAAAATCTGATATACTCTCCACCTTCCTCATTCTCAGCTGATGACCCTGCTTTGTATTTCATTTTGCCTTGGTCTCCTCAAAGTAGAATGTAAGCACTGCATGGGCAAGTATTTTTCTCATTTTCTGCTCACTGTTACATCTAACAGGTCCTGGGAGGTCAGTGTTCAAGAAATAGCTGATAAATGGATGAAGCAGCCTGATGTAAACCTATGCCGCTGCACGAACAGACGTTAATACAAAAAGGCAAGGATCCGACATTTTCATTGCGCTTGTTTGGTGCAAATGATACCAATCACACATAATGACAGTTTCTAACAACACATTAGATACTGCAAAACATCAAAAAAGCTTGGTACACAGGAATTTCTCATTCAGAAAAGGAAGGAGTAGGAAGCACCAGGTCTCTCATTCCTGCCACAAAAAGTAAAAATACATAACTTGCAAAAATCTTATTTTTACAGAAATCACATATCTGAGAAAGCAAACAGGAATAAGTACAATAGAACAGAAAGGCTCAGGCCATTCTGAGGCGAGAGGACTGGCAGCTACCTCTGACTTCTAAATTTTGCCTGATTCTGTGAGCAGGCTTAGACTCCAGGTTGCCCTGGATCTCATTTGGGCATGAAAACACAGGACAACTTCTGGAGAATGGGTGGGACTGCAGAAACAATTTGGAAACCTCGAGATCCCTAAATATGTGGCACTATTTTTCTCGTGATACATGTGTGGTACCTGGAGACTACATAGGAAGTTAGCAGCTTCTAAAACTCAGACTGAAGTCTCCTCCAGTATTAGAGTATTTCAGAAACAGTCTTGCCTGAGGAAGAGTCTGTCTCTAATACATGACCAGTCTCCCAATCAACACATTTGCCAGATACTGAAATGGCAGGAGGTAGGAGGCTTCACGGGAGAATAAATCTCCCACAGTTCACGGAGTGAGGAAGAGAGAACCCTAGCCAGGCTCTGTGTAGATCTCCCTTTGTGATATTTGAAACCAAAGGTAGGTTGTGTCCAATGAAAACTACAAACCAGCCTTGTCTTAGCTCCATTCCCTTTAGAGCACCAGGAGAAATCAAAAACTTGTGCTACAGCACCACCTTCTAGAAAATAAAAGGCTTCTGACTGACCACCTGCCTAACCCTTAATCCAAGGAAACAAAACCTTACCTAAGCAGGACAGGTGTCTGCTATTACAAATACAACAGCAGAGGTTCACTTCATGATACACTATGAAAGAAAATCACAGTAATAGTGTTTCACAGAAAGAAAAGCCCTATCCAACCAAACTCAAAGACACAAAACACTGTGTTCTCACTGATGAAAGATTCAAAATAGGATTTATGAAGAAATTCAATGAGCTACAAGAAAAATCAGAAGGGCAATTCAATGAACTCAGGAATAAAATTAATCAAAGAGGTTGAAATTATAAGAAAAGCAAACAAAAATTCTGAAGCTGAAGGACTCAGTATATGAGATAAAGAGTATACTAGGAAGCATTGGAAACTGCAGATCAGATGGAAGAGAGAATATGCAATTTGGAAGGTGGGAATCTAGAAATGACTCAGGTGGGAGAGGAGAGAGATCGGAGATTTTTAAGAAGTGAAAAAATGCTACTAGAGTTATCATACTCCACTAGACAAGTAAACCTAAGGAAAATGGGGACACCATGGCTGAGTGGTAGCTTATTTAAAGAAATAATTCTTGAGAACTTCCCCAAACTGGGAGACAGCTGGACATGTACGTCCACACAGCCAAACAGAACACCTTCCTATCTCAATGTAAAAAGACCTTCACTAATATACCTTGTAATGAAATTGTCAGGAGTCAATGATAAAGAATTTTAAAGGCAACCAGGAGGAAAAGGAGGTGACTGCCACCCAGGATGGTTTCAGCAGATGTCCCAGGAAAAAACTACAGACCAGGAGAGTGGAATGATATATCCAAAGTACTGAGAGATAAAACCCACCAGCCAAACATATTCTATCCAACAAAGCTATCCTTCTGATATGAAGGAGAGATAAAGGCTTTCCAAAATAAACTGTAGCTGAGGGAGTTCACCACCACCAGACCTGCCTTGTTGAAAAGAGCTCTTAAAACTGAAATGAAAAAAATGAAAGCACAAAAAATTCTGATTAAGATGATAAACAGACATTCAGAATTAGAGAACTGTAACTTTCAGAATAGCGTTACATACTTAATTGTAGCATAAATGTTAAAGGAAAGGGGCATTAAAAATAACTATAACTGCTATAACTTGGTTAAAAATTCATAACAATAAAGATAATTTGTGACACCAGAAATATAAAAGGGGAGTCTTTTTTTTTTTAAAGATTTTATTTATTTATTTGTCAGAGAGAGAGAGCACAGGCAGGCAGAGGTAGAGGAAGAAGCAGGCTTCCAGCTGAGCAAGGAGCCCGATGTGGGACTCGATCCAAGGACCCTGGGATCACAACCTGAGCTGAAGGCAGACGCTTAACTGACTGAGCCACCCAGGTGTCCCCAAAAGGGGAGTCTTAAAGGATGGAACCCTTATAGGAGAATGAATGTAAGTTGCTTTCAGCAGAGAAAGGACGAGTTTATCCAGGAGACATTTTATGCTAACCTCATGCTCACCACATAGCAAAAATCAAGAGCGAGACACAAAACATGAAAACGGGAGAAGGAGGACTTCCCTTACCCATTCAGACAAATGCAACCATCCATTTAAAGATGTGAAGATGAGGAGGGGGGCAAGATGGTGGAGGAGTAGGGGACCCTACTTCAACCAGTCCCCTGACCATGCTGGATATCTACCAGAGCACTCTGAACACCCATGAAATCGGCCTGAGATATAAGATCATACACATCTGGATCTCTACAGGGGCAGAGGAGCATCAGTCAAGAGGTACAAAAGATGGAGTTGGGATTGTGCAAAAAGATTTTGGAGGATAAATAGAAGGGGGAACCACCAGAAGCAAGCCATTGGAAAGTAATACCCCAATGCAAAAATGCCATGTGCTTGGGAACCAGCAATAGATTGGAGACTGGTGGCGTGAGAGGGGAAGGGATTAGTAACAGCACTCAAACAGAACAAAGGGGCTTAAGGGACAATTGCTGGGACAGAGGACCACAGGTACGGATCTATGCCCATGGTTCCAGGAAGGCTGCAGTACCCACCCACCTGCTTCCCCCCTACCCCTCCCGCCTGAGAGGACCTGGTGCGAACTTCAGTCAGAGGTCTCTGGAACTGGCGGCTGTGCTGCCACACCTGAGAGGACCTGGTTTGGACTGGAGCCCACAGTCCCCAGAACAGCAGCCGCTGGAGGCAGGCTCACCTAGACCAGTATCGCTGTGGTTTTGGTGGCACAGGGGTTCAGAGACAAGCTGGGGCCTAAGGCAACCACTGAGAGGGCTGCTGGGGGCACAAACCACCTGTAGGAGGCTGCAGTGTTCAACAGAGCTTGCAGAGAGGGAGTCTGTCTTCTGGAGGACTCAGAGAGGAAAAGACTAAAGCTTCTCTCTGAAGCAGAGGTCAGGGTGCAGAAGGTTTACTTTGCTCTGACCCCCTCCATCGAAAAGGGGTGAAAAGCCATCAGAGAACAGAAGCCTCCACAGTACAAACACCTGATAAACTGGTTTACATGGAGCCCAGCCCCTTGATATGGGGTGGGGCAACTCTACCCAAGCAGGATTAACTGAAAAACAATGCAGGCAGGCCCCTTCCCGGGAAGACAACCCAAAGAAACAAGAGGACAACAACCACAGGGTCCCCATAAAACGGTAAAATGCCAACACCAGGAGAAAACAGTATATTCAGCTCCTGGTATTGCCTCACAGCCTGTATATTTCTTGGATACAACTTTAATCTCTCTCTTTTTTGTAATTCTTTCTCATGATTCTTGTTTGTTTTTTTAAGCCTACTTCTTGGTTCAAGTAGATGTTTAATACAACATACTCCATAGTAACTTTTTACCTCAAACTTCTACATACATATACTTTTTTCCTTTTTTTAAATATATATAGATATAAGCTTCAATGTAGTCCTTTTTTTCCCCAACTCAATACTACCTTTATATATATATATATATACACACCAGTTTTAATTTCCCTGTATCTCTGTAAAGTTGAGTTCTCAAACAAAGATAACAAGATATACCCAGGAAGAACTGAAATAACTTTCCTCACCTACATCAAGGGAATATAATCACCTTCCCGTCATCTCCTCCTACCCATTTTTTAAAATTTTGGATTTTCTTTTTCTTTTGTTGGTCTTTCTATCTGTTTGTTTGTTTTTGTTTTTATACTTTATAACTCTTGGGACTCATTTTGGTTGGGATTTTTTTTTTCTTCTTTTTGACGGAGACTTCCAATTGCTCAGAAACGTCCCAGGGTGCATCTTGCTTGGACAGTGGTTGATATTTCCAGCTGTACAACCCCTCAACCACAACTCAACAAAATGACAAGGAGGAGGAATTCCCAACAAAGAAAGGATCCGGAAACAAGAGACTCTCCAGCAGATCTAACTGATATGGTTTTAAAGCAAGATGTCAGAAATAGACTTCAAAGTAGCAGTTATGAAGACAAAAGTCAGGCTGGAGAAAACTATTAATGGCAACATAGATTTGTTAAGGGCAGAAGTGAGAGCAGTTTTGGCAGAACTTAAAAATGCTATCAATGAGATACGATCTAATCTAGATACACTAACACTCAGGGTAAATGAGGTAGAAGAACAAGTTAGTGATCCTGAAGACAACCTGACAGAAAGGAAGGATCAGGAAGAGGCCTGGAACAAACAGCCTAAAATCCATGAAAACAGAATTAGATAAATAAATGATGCCATGAAACGTTCAATGTCAGAATTACTGGGATCCCGAGGGGGTGGAGAGAGAGAGAGAGGACTAGAAGATATATTTGATCAAATGATAGCCGAGAACTTCCCCAATCCAGAGAATGATGCAAGCAATTGCGTCCTAGAGGTAGAGAGGACATCCCCCAAGATCAAGGAGGGCAGGTCAACGCCCAGGTATGTAATAGTAATAGTCACAAATTTTAGAACCAAGAAAACCATTTTAAGGACAGTTAGGGGGAAGAGATCCCTTACATAAAAAGGGAGGAACATCAGAAAAATGCCAAACCTATTCACAGAGACATGGCATGCCAGAAAGGGCTGGCAAGACATATTTAGGTATTAAATGAGAAGAATATGCAGCCAAGAATTCTTTATCCAGCAAGGCTGTCATTTGGAATAGATGGAGAGGTAAGAAGCTTCCAGGGCCAGGAGAGACTAAAAGAATATGTGACCACCAAGCTGGTCCTGCAAAAAATATTAAGAGGGGTTCTGTAAAAGGAGAAAGACTCCAAGAGTGATTCAGAACAGAGATACACAGAGACAATCCATAGAAACAAGGACTTCAGAGGCAACATGATGATAATAAAATCTTAACAATAATCACTCTCAACATGAATGGCCTAAATGCTCCTATAAAACAGCACAGGGTTGCACACTGGATAAAACAACTACTGTCTACGAGACATATTTGGAACCAAAGATACATCCAGACTGAAAGTGAAGGGGTAGAGAAGCATCTTTCGTGTCAACAGGCCTCAAAAGAAAGCTGGGGTAATAATTCTCATATCAGTAAAATTGGATTTTTAAAGACTGTAGTCAGAGATACAGAAGGACACTACATCATTCTGAAAGGGTCTATCCACCAAGAAGATCTAACGATTGTAAATATTTATGTCCCCCAATACAGGAGCAGCCAACTGCATAAGCCAACTGTTAACCAAAATAAATAGACATATTGATAGTAATACAATAACTGTAGGAGACCTTAACACTCCACTCTCAGCAACAGACAGAGCAACTAAGCAGAAGATCAACAAAGAAACAAGAGCTTTGAATGACACCCTGGACCAGATGGACCTCATAGATATATACAGAACATTCCACCCTAAAACAACAGAACATTCATTCTTCTTGAGTACACATGGAACTTTCTCCAGAATAGACCACATACTGGATCACAAATCAGGTCTCAACCGAAACCAAAAGATTGAGATGATTCCCTGCATATTCTCAGATCACAATGCTTTGAAACTGGAACTCAAGCACAAGAAAAAGATAGGAAGAGATTCTAACACTTGGAAGCTAAAGACCCTCCTGCTCAAGAATGTTTGGGTCAGGGGTGCCTGAGTGGCTCAGTCGTTAAACGTCTAACTTTGGCTCAGGTCATGATCCTGGGGTGCTGGGATGGAGCCCCGCATTGGGCTCCCTGCTCAGCAGGAAGCCTGCTTTTCCCTCTTGTACCCCCTGCTTGTGTTCCCTCTCTCTCTTTCAAATAAATAAATAAAATCTTTAAAAAAAAAAAAAAGAATGTTTCAGTCAATCAGGAAGTCAAAGAACTTAAGTCAATTCATGGAAATCAATGACAACGAAGACACATCAATCCAATATCTATGAGATACGCAAAGGTGGTCCTACGGGGGAAAAATACAAGCTATCCAAGCCTCACTCAAAACAATAGAAAAATCCCGAATACACAAACTATCTTAAAGATCTTAAAGATCTGGAGAATCAACAACAAATTAAGCCTAACCCATGCACGAGAAGGGAAATAATTAAGATTAGAGCAAAGATCAATGAACTAGAAACCACAAATACAGTAGAACACATTAATGAAATTAGAAGCTGCTTCTTTGAAAGAATTAGTAAGATCGATAAACCACTGGCCACAAGAGAAAGGACCCAAATTAATAAAGTTATGAATGAAAGGGGAAGGATCATGACTAACAGCAAGGAAATAAATACAATTATCAGAAATTATTATCAATAGCTATATGACAATAAATTAAGCAACATGGAAGAAATGGATGCATTCCTGGAAACCTATAAACCACCAAGATGGAAACAGGAAGAAACCAACAACCTGAATAGACCCATAACCAGTAACAAGACTGAAGCAGTGATCAAAAACCTCTGAAAAAAACAAGAGTCCAAGGCCTGATGGATTCCCTGAGGAATTCTATGAAACATTCAAAGAAGAAATAATACCCATTCTCCTGAAGCTGTTTCAAAAAATAGAAACAGAAGGAAAACTTCCAAACTCCTTTTACAACGCCAACACTACCCTGTTCCCGAAACCAGGAAAAGACCCATCAAAAAGGAGAATTTCAGACCAGTATCCCTAATGAATCTGGATGCCAAGATTTTCAACAAGATCCTAGCTAACAGAATCCAACAATATATTAAAAACATTATCCACCATGACCAGGTGGGATTTATCCCTGGGTTGCAAGGGTGGTTCAACATTCACAAATCAATGCGATAGGGCACATGAGCGAAAAAAGAGACAAGAACCACATGGTCCTCTCAACTGATGCAGAAAAAGCACCTGACAAAATACAGCATCCTTTCCTGATTAAAACTCTTCAGAGAACAGGGACAGAGGGAACATTCTTCAACTTCATAAAATCTATCTATGAAAAACCCACAGCAAATATCATTCTCAATAGGGAAAAGCTGAGAGCCTTTCCAATGAGATCAGAAATAGGTCAAGGATGCCCACTCCCACCACTATTGTTCAACACAGTAACAGAAGTCCTAGCAAAAGCAATCAGACAGCAAAAAGAAATAAAAGGTATTCAAATTGGCAAAGAAGAAGTCAAACTCTCTCTCTTCGCAGATGACATGATACTCTATGTGGAAAATCTGAAAGTCTCCATCCTCAAATTACTAGAACTCATACAGCAATTCAGTAATGTGGCAGCATACAAAATCAATGCACAGAAATCAGTTGCTTTCTCTCTCTCTTTTTTTTAAAGATTTTATTTATTTATTTATTTGACAGAGAGAGAGAGAGAGAGAGAGATCACAGGTAGGCAGCAAGGCAGCCAGAGAGAGAGGGGGAGGCAGGCTCCCCATTGAGCAGAGAGCCTGATGTGGGGCTCGATCCCAGGACCCTGAGATCATGACCTGAGCCCAAGGCAGAGGGTTAACCCACTGAGCCACCCAGGCACCCTCAGTTGCTTTCTTATACATGAACAGTGAAACTGTGGAAAGGGAAATTAGAGAATCGATTTCATTTACAATAGCAAGAAAGACCATAAGATACCTTGGAATAAACCTAACCAAAGAGGTAAAGGATCTATACTCTAGGAACTACAAAAAACTCATGAAAGAAATTGAAGAAGACACAAAAAGATGGAAAAGCATTCCATGCTCATGGATCCAAAGAATAAACATTGTTTTTGAACATCTGTTTGTTGAATTAACATGTCTATATTGCCCAAAGCAATCTATACTTTCAGTGCCATCCTGATCAAAATACCAACAGCATTTTTCAAAATACAAAATCCCAAAATTTGTATGGAAGCAGAAAAGACCCCAAATTGCTAAGGAAATGTTGAGAAAGAAAAACAAAGCTGGGAGCACTATGTTGCCTGATTTCAACCTATATTACAAAGCTGGGATCACCAAGACAGCATGGAACTGGCACAAAAACAGACACATAGACCAGTGGAAAAGAGTAGAGAGCCCAGATATGCACTCAACTCTCTGGTCAACTAATCTTTGACAAAAGAGGAAAAAATATCCAATGGAAAAAAGTCTCTTGAATAAATGGTCCTTGGAAAACTGGACAGCTATCTTCAGAAGAATGAAAGTGGACCGTTCTCTTACACAATACACAAAGATAAACTCTAAACGGATGAAAGACTTCAATGTGAGACAGAAATCTATCAAAATCCTAGAGGAGAACACAGGCAGTAAGCTCTTTGACATCGACCACAGCAACTTCTTTCAAGACACAAATCTCCAAAGGCAAGGGAAACAAAAGTGAAAATGAGCTTTTGGGGCTTCATTCAGATAAAAATCCTTTTGCACGGTAAAGGAAATAGTCAACAAAACAAAGAGGCAATCCACAGAATGGGAAAAGATATTTGCTAATGACACTACAGACAAAGGGCTGATATCCAAGATCTATAAATAACTCCTCAAACTCAACACCCCAAAAACAGATAATCACATCAAAAAATGGGCAGAAGAGATGACCAGACACTTCTCCAAATAAAAAATACAAATGGCTAACAGACACAGAAAATGTGTTTATCATCATTAGCCATCAGGGAGATTCAAATCAAAACTAAATTGAGATAAGACCCTACACCAGTTAGATTGGCAAAAACTGTAAGGCAAGAAACAACAAATGTTAGAGAGGTTATGGAGAAAGGGGAGCCCTCTCACACTGTTGGTGGGAATGCAAATTGGTGCAGCCACTTTGGAAAACAGTATGGAGGAGGTTCCTCAAAAAATAAAAAATAGAGCTATCCTATGACCCAGCAATTGCACTACTGGGTATTTATCCCAAAGATACAGATAAAGTGAAAAGAAGGGCCATATGCACCCCAAAGCTAATAGCAGCAATGTCCACAATAGCCAAATTCTGAAAAGAGCCAAGATGCCCTTCAACAGATGAATGGATAAAGAAGACGTGGTCCATATACACGATGGAATTACTCAGCCATCAGGATGAATATACAACTTTTGCATCAACATGGATGGGACTGGAGGAGATTATGCTGAGTGAAATAAGTCAAACAGAGAAAGTCAATTATGATATAGTTTCACTTATTTGTGGAACATAAGGAATAGCATGGAGGACATTAGGAGAAGGAAGAGAAAAATGAAGGGGGAGAGATGGGGTGGGAGACGAACCACAAGAGACTATGGACTCTGGGAAACAAACAAAGGGAGAGGGATAGAGGAATGGGTGAGCCTGGTGATGGGTATTAAGGAGGGCACAGACTGCATGGAGCACTGTGCATTATATGCAAACAATGAATCCTGGAACAGTACATCAAAAACTGATGATAACTAACATAACATAATCAGTCAATCAATAAAGGGGGAGAAGGAGCAAATTATCATGGAAAATCCCCAACCAGAAGGTAGAGAGAAACAAAAGTTAAAAGAAACAATGGAGGGGCACGTGGGTGGCTCAATAAATTGTCTGCCTTTGGCTCAGATCATGATCCCAGGGTTCTGGGATTGAGCACCACATTGGGCTCCCTGCTCAGTGGGAAGTCTGCTTCTCTCTCTCCCTCCCTGCTTGTGCTTTCTCTTGCCATCTCTGTCTCTTCTTTCTCTCAAATAAATAAATAAAATCTTTAAAAAAATAAAAGAAACAATGGAGAGGCAAAATAAGCAGGAAGCAAGAGATAAAAACGACATTAGTAAGTGCTTAAACATCAATAATCACTTTAAACATAAATGGATTGATATCACCAATAAAAAGGGCACAGAGTGGCTGGATGGATTAAAAACAAAAACAAGAACAAGGGGCACCTGGGTGGTTGAGATGGTTAAGTACTGGACTCTTGATTTTGGTTCAGGTCATGATCTCAGGATCATGAGATGGAGCCACAAGCTGGGCGCGAAGCCTACTCTACATTCTCTCCTTCTACCCTTCCTCTCCCCTTGCTTGTGCAAATGCACACTCTCCCTCTCTAAAAATAAAAAACAAGAAGACAAGACCCAAGTATATGTTGCTTAAATGAGACTTATCAGCTCGGAAGATACACAGAGGCTCAAAGTGAAAGGATGGAAGATAATATATTAGGCATCCAAGCAAGTGAAAACCAAAACAAAGTGGGGATAGCCATGATTACATCAGACAAAATAGGCTTCAAGCCAGAAATGGAAATGAGATGAACATCATTACATAATGATAAAGGGGTCAATACATTAAGAAGATATAATGACAGTAATTATGTGCAGTCCTGACATGCAAGCACTGGAATATTTTCAGCAAAAATTAACAGATCTTAAAGAAGAAACAGACAGTACAATAATGGTGGTGGCGTCACTACTGCACTATCAGCAATGGATGAACTGTCCAGACAGAAAATCTGCAAAGCAATGTTGCAATCGAACCCAACTTTGGAACAAATGAACTTTGAATAGACATTACAGAACATTCCTTCTACCAGAAGCAAATACACACGCTTCACAAGCACACATAGGACATTCCCCAGGACAGATCCTACGACAGGACACAAAACAAATGTTAGAAAATTTAAGAAGAGAAATTGAGAGAAAGAGAGTGTGTGGGTGCACACGCCAAGCAGGGAAGCAGACTCCCCGCTGAATGCAGAGCCCCACCCCAGCGGGGCTCTATCTCCCCACTGGGAGATCTGACCAGACCTGACACCAAGATGCCCAGTGGACTGAGCCACTAAGGCACCCCAGTAACTACAGTTTAAAATCTCATCTATTTGGGGCACCTGGGTGGCTCAGTGGGTTAAAGCCTCTGCCTTCAGCTCAGGTCATGATCCCAGGGTCCTGGGATCAAGCCCTGCATCAGGCTCTCTGCTCGGCAGGGAGTCTTCTTCCCTTCCTCTCTCTCTGCCTGCCTTTCTGCCTGCTTGTGATCTCTGTCTGTCAAATAAAAATAAAATCTTTTAAAAGAAAGAAAGAAAGTTTAAGAAGAAATTCTATCTTCTCTGACCAGGATGGTATGAAATTAGAAATCAAGAGGAAAGTGAGAAGATCTACAAATATTTGGAAATTAAATAATTTTAAACAACTAGTGGGTCAAAGAAGAAATAAAGAATTTTCTCAAAATAAATGAAAATGAAAATGCAACATATCAAATTTGTGGAATGGATGGATTAAACAACTCTGAGAGAAAGTTTATACTATGTATAAATGTATATATTAAGAAATTAGAAATATTTCAAATAACCTAACTTATATTTCAAAGACCTTTAGAAAAAGAACAAATTAACCCTAAAGTTAGCAAATGAGAAGAAAAAATAAGGTTCAAAGCAGAAACAAATGAAACAGAGACCAGAAAACCAGAAAAGATCAAAGAAACTAAGAGTTGATTCTTTGAAAAGATAAACCACACTGACAAAGCTTTATCTACACTAACAAAAAAAGAAGAGGGTGCCTGGGTGGCTCAGTCAGTTAAGCTTCTGCCTTTCGCTTGGGTCATGGTCCCAGGGTCCTGGTATCGAGTCCCGCATAAGGCTCCCTGCTCAGTGGGGAGCCTGCTTCTCCCTCTGCTTCTGCTGCTCCCCCTGCTTGTGCACACTGTCTCTCTTTCTCTGTCAAATAAATAAAATCTTTAAAAAATAAAAGAAAAAAGAAGATACTGGAATAAAATTTAAAACGAGACATTACAACTGATACTACAGAAATATATAATAACAGACAACTGAACTTAAATAGGCCAGGAAGGGACGCCTGGGTGGCTCAGTTGGTTAAGCAGCTGCCTTCGGCTCAGGTCATGATCCCAGCGTCCTGGGATCGAGTCCCACATCGGGCTCCTTGCTCGGCGGGGAGCCTGCTTCTCCCTCTGCCTCTGCCTGCCTGTCTACCTGTGCTCGCTCTCTCTAACAAAGAAATAAATAAAATCTTTAAAAAAAAAAAAAAAAAGGCCAGGAAAATACATAACCTAGAAGAGATGGATACGCTTCTAGAAACACACAACCCACCAAGACTGAATCAGGAATAAACGGAAAGTCTGAACAGACTAATAACGAGTAATAGGATTGAATCAGTAATCAAAAACCTCCCAACACATAAATCCTTAGGAACTGACAGCTTCACTGGTGAATTTGACCAAACATTTTAAGAAAAATAAACAATCCTCCTCAACCTATTCAAAATAATGAGGAGGAGAGAACACTTCCAGACTCATTCAATAAGGCCAGTATTACCTTTATACCAAAACAAGAAAAGACAACCACAAGAAAACTACAAACCAATATCCCTGGTGAATATAGATGCAAACATTCCCATTAAAATATTAGCATGCTGAATTCAAGAATACATTCATAGGATTATATACCAGGAAAAACAGGATTTATCCCTGGGATACAAAGATGGTCCAACATATGCAAATCAATAAATGTAATATATCACCCCAATAAAATGAAAGCTAAAAATCATATAATCATCTCAATAGACACAATAAAAGCATCTGAAAAAAATGCAACATCCTTTCATAATAAAAATCCTTTACAGACTGGATATAAAAGGAACATAGCTCAACAAAAATAAAGGCCACTTGCAACAAACTGAAAGCTAACCTCACACTTAATGGAGAAAAACTGAAAGCTTTGCCTCTAAGATCAGGAACAGGACAAGGATGCCCACTCTCTCCACTCCTATTCAATATAGTACTGGAAGTCCTAGCTAGAGAAGTCAGGTAAGACAAAGAAATAAAAGACTGTCAAATCAGAAAGAAGTAAATAATATTAGTCCTATTTGTTGATATGATTTTATATATAGGAAATCCCAAGGAGCAAACCAAGATAACTGTTGGAACTGATCCACAAATTCAGTAAAGTTGCAGGATTCAAAATCAACACATATCACTCTTGTTTTCCTTTACAGTCATGATGAAACATCTGTAAAAGAAAGAAAACTATCCCATTCACAGTAGCATCAAAAACAACAAAATTTAAAAAAAATAAAAATAAATAAATAAAAAACAAAACAAAAACAACAAAATACTCAGGAAAAATTTACCCAAGGGAAAGATCTGTACAATGCAAGTTATAAGAGTTTGCTGAAAGAAATTTAAGATGAAACAAACACAAAACAATTGCATGTTCACAGATCAAAAGAATTAATATCGTTACAACATTTATAATACGCAAAGCCATGTTACAGATTTAACATAATATTCATCAAAACACCCAAGGGATTCTTCACAGAAATAGAAGAAACCATCTTAAAATTTGTTGTGGGATCACAAAAGACCCAGAGAGACAGAGCAGTCCTGGCGAAAGGAACAAAGCTAGCAGCATCACGCTTCCTAATTTCAAACTATACTACAAAGCTACAGTAATAAAAACAACATGTTACTGATACAAAAACAGACACACAGAGCAGCAGAACAAAACAGAGAGCCCAGGATGAAATGCTGGCATAGATGGCCAACTAATATTCAACAAGGGAGCCAAAAACACCCAATGGAGAAAAGATAGTCTCTCTAACAAATGGTGCTGGGAAAACTGGAGAAACACATGCAGAAAAATGAAAATGGGGTCTTCTCAGCCCACTCACAAAAATCAACTCAAAAGAGATCAAAGACTTAAACATAAGACCTGATAGCAAGATTTTGAGAACACATAGGTTAGAAGCTCCCAGACATTGGTCTTGGCAATGATATTTTGGATATGATGCCAAAAGCACAAACACCAAAAGCTAAAATCAACAAATGGGACTACATGAAACTCAAAGCTCCCTTCTGTAAGGCAAAAGAAACAATTAGCAAAATGAAAAGCCAACCTACAGAATGGGAGAAAACTTTTCTAAGCCATATATCGGATAAGGAGCTAATAATCTTCAAAATACATGAGGAATGTGTACAACTTAATGACAAAAAACAATCCAATTTAAAAATGGGCAGAAGGAGGCGCCTGGGAGGCTCAGTGGGTTAAAGCCTCTGCCTTCAGCTCAGGTCATGGTCTCAGGGTCCTAGGATGGAGCCCTGCATCCGGCTCTCTGCGCAGCGGGGAGCCTGCTTCCTCCTCTCTCTCTGCCTGCCTCTCTGCCTACTTGTGATCTCTGTCTGTCAAATAGATTTTAAAAAAAAATCTTTAAAAATGGGCAGAAGAACTAAATCGACGCTTTTCCAAAGAGTTCTTCAAAATGGCCAACAGGCACATGAAAATATGCTTACCATCACTCATCATCAGGGAAATGCAAATCCAAACCACAAATGTCATGATGCTCACACTGTCAGAATGGCTATCAAGAAGACGACAAGAGACAGCAGGTGCTGACGGAGATGGAGTGAAAAGGGAATCCTTCTACACTGGTGGGGGAAATGTAAACTGGTCCAAGCATGAGTGAAAACATTATGAAGTTTCCTCAAAAAAATTAAAAATCCACCTGGCAGACCACCTGGTAATTCCATGCCTTGTTATATATTCAAAGGAAATCAAAGTAGGATTTCGAAGAGATATATGCACTCCCATGTTTACTGAAGCATTATTCACAATAACCAAGATATGGTCACAACCTAAAGGCTCATCAGTGGATGGTTAAAAAGGATGGGGTATAAGTACACAATGGAATGTTATTCAGCCCTGAGCAAGGAGAGTCTCCTGCCATTTCTGACAATATGGAGGGTGGATGCTCAGTCAGTCAGGGAAAGACATGAACTGCAGGACATCACTTACATGTGAGATCTAAAAAAGTCAAACCCATTACATCTATATCTTTGGGGTAAATACCCAGTAGTGCAATTGCAGGGTCATAGGGAAGTTCTATTTTTAATTTCTTAAGGAATCTCCATACTGTTTTCCAAAGTGGCTGCACCAACTTGCATTCCTACCAACAGTGTAAGAGGAACGTTCCCCTTTCTCCACATCCTCTCCAGGAGACTGTGCTGAATGAAAGAAGTCAAGCAGAGAAAGTCAATTATATGGTCTCACTTACTTGTGGAGCATAAGGAGTAACATGGAGGACATCAGGAGAAGGAAAGGAAAAGTGAATCGGGGGAAATCAGAAGGGGAGACAAACCATGAGAGACTATGGACTCTTGAGAAACAAACTAAGGGTTTTGGAGGGGAGGGAGTGGGTGGATGGCTGAGCCTGGTGGTGGGTACTAAGAAGGGCATGTACTGCATGGAGCACTGGGTGTGGTGCATAAACAACGAATCTTGGAATACTGAAAAAATAAAATTAAATAAATAAGTCAAACTTGTGAAAAACAGAGAGTAACACCGTGGTTACCAGGGGATGGGGCAGGAGTGGGCACATGAGACTGATGTGGTTTAAGGGTACCAACTCGTAACAAGTAGTAAATAAGTCACAGAGACCTAACGCACAGTGTCATAAACACAGATTACAATGCTGTACTGTAATTACTTATGCGTCAGGAGTACCAAATGTCACTACAACATTATATAACATTATATACATTTATACAGTATATAAATGTACCAAATTAACAAGGTGTACATAGTAAATTTATACAATGATATATGGTAAATATATTTCATTAAAAAGTCAAAACTAACAACTTTCAACACAAAGTAGTAATCCACATGCAGAGATCTTAGCAACTTATTGAAAAAGAGAATCAGTCTGTTTTCTTGATGTCTGTAGTTTTTTTCTCCACAAGGCCTATAAAAGCATAACAGCAAATTTTGTTGTTGTAAAACTTTAATTCTTTCACTTGTAAGAGTTACAAGTTTTTTTATTATTTATTCATACATTCCTTCATTTACAACAGGAGTAAGTAAAGTAAATCATATGTTTTGTCCTTTGCCCTGGAGAAAATAAAGGAGGAAAGAGGGAGAGTAAGCGGTGGAGATAGAGCAAGATTATGTTTTAAACAGAACGGTCAGGAAGGCCTCATTTCAAGGTGACACTCAAGTAAGAACCTGAAGGAGGTAAGGGAATGAGTCATGGGAACACCAAAGGAAGAAAATTTAAGGCAGGGCAACAGCTGATATGAAGACCCTGAGGTGGGGACATGTCTGACTTGTGGAAAGAACAGCCCAGGGTGGCGAGAAACAGAAGGAAGGGTCGTGGAGGTGGAGGCGAGGTAAGGCAGGGAAAGCAGCTAGAAAGCAGTTACAAGAAGGTGGGTGATGGTGGTGGCGATGTAAATGGGTGACGGCCCCAGAGTGGGGACTGGACTCTGGCAGCGCCAGAGCCGCCCGGGTTTGCTGACGGGCGAGATGGGAGATGTGGCAGGAGAGGGCTTAAAGATGCCTGGAAGGTGGTAGTTCTGAGCACCTAAGAGCCTGGACTGCTGTGGGAGGCCCCGACATTCACAGGTCAAAAAGTTCAGGAGAACCCAGGAAGCGAGACAGAATAACTGGTTTATGAGGAAAAAGAAAACCGGGAGATTCAACTGTCCCAGAAGATAAAAGAAGAAAGAGCTGTTTCTGGGTGGAGGAGGCGGATCCTCAACTGGGTCAGATGCTGACAGGTGAGGAGCCGCAGCCTGGGAAGCAGGACAGCAGGGAGGCACTCACTGAGAGTGGACTCAAGATCCATCCTCTTGAATCTCTAGTGGGATCAGTCGGCACCTGCCTGTCCTAAGAACGTTACCTTCACTCACACGGTCGCAGAAAGAATACAGGTCAACAGGGCTGGGGTTCTGGCAAGGGAGTGTGACAGACAGAAGTCTGAGCCACGAATGTGAGGATCCGAGTAAGGGTCTGATTATGACTGACTACGGAAGGATGGAGGGCACAGAGTGAGGGGGACAGAGCGGCAGGTACCAGTGTGGCAGAAAGAATGCAGGAGTCACCAGAGGGAGTGAACTAGCCTACTACGAAAGGAGATAATGCAGAGTCTGCTGGAAGTTGAGATTAGGGGTGCCTGGGTGGCTCAGTCTTAAGCATCTGCCTTCGGCTCAGGTCATGACCCCAGGATCTGGGATCGAACCCCACAGAACCCCTTCTGCCGGCTGTAACCCCTGCTTGTGCGCGCACTCTCCCTCTCTGACAAATAAATAAAATCTTAAAAAGAAAAGAAGACTTAAGACAAAAGAAATTGAGATTAATAAAGAATTCTGGATACTGTAGTCTCAAGACAGGAGCGGATATGGTAGGGCGGAGGACAAGATCCTTGGACATGTAAGTTGATTCTTGACTGAGACCAAGAGAAGTCAGAACAGTAAGAGGTTTGCCCAGTGCATTTTACAATCACCAAGTATCACGACAGGAGTGATGCTGCAGAAGACAGTTTGCCAGGAAGTCACAATTTCAAGGCTAGGGAAATAGGACAGTGATCCACAGCATTATACTGGGATGAGAAGGGCTCCTTTCCCGGGAGCAGCCCCATCTCCTTCTCCCCAGACGAGTTCATGTGCGCACATATGTACCTGTGGGGAAATGAACGCCATGCTGGTCGTAAAGGTCACGAGACTACATAAACAGTTATTATTCTGTTTTCAACATGAGTCTTCAACTGGATTCTTTTTTTTTTTTTAAGATTTTATTTATTTATTTGACAGAGAGAGAGAGAGATCACAAGTTGGCAGAAAGGCAGGCAGAGAGAGAGAGGGGAAAGCAGGCTCCCTGCTGAGCAGAGAGCCTGACGTGGGGCTCGATCCCAGGACCCTGGGATCATGACCTGAGCCGGGGGTAGAGGCTTAACCCACTGAGCCACCCAGGCAACCCTTCAACTGGATTTTTTCCAGAAATTTCTTTTCAAGATAAAACAGCCCCTCATAATCAACAATTCTTCAAACTGAGTCCAACTCCAAAAGGGAAGATACCATCATTAACATATATTTACCTTGAAGCTTTCTACTCAGCTCAAGTTTTTCCTGTTCAAGGCGTTTTATCCTCCTCTCATATGCCTCGGTTGCCAGATTGTTGTCGAGAGTCCTCTGGACACTGACGTCAAGGTCCAGGGACGTGGGACCGGCTGTGACCCGTAAACAGCTCCGATCAGAAAGAACGCTGAAGAAACATAAAAACATGAGTTCACGCAGAGAAGAACATCTCAAGAAACAGAGCCTTCTGCAGCTGTCTACCTAAAACATGGATTTTGGTACCTAGCTACTGTGTAGGGTGACAGGAAAACACATTGTGTGCAAATCTCAACACAGACCACTTTTAAGAAGTATTTTTTAAAATTAATAAATAGTCCCAATTATCTTGAATTTCAATAACCACAAATTATAAAATGATGTTTACTGAACGCACAAGTGAAACAGTAGTCAGAAGCACACATGATGGGACGCCTGGGTGGCTCAGTTGGTTAAGCAGCTGCCTTCGGCTCAGGTCATGATCCCAGAGTCCTGGGATCGAGTCCCACATCCGGCTCCTTGCTCGGCAGGGAGCCTGCTTCTCCCTCTGCCTGCCACTCTGTCTGCCTGTGTTCGTTCGCTCTCTCTCCCTCTCTCTCTGACAAATAAATAAAATTAAAAAAAAAAAAAAAAAGAAGCACACATGATGGTCCTCTTCATCAGAATTTGGATTCAAAAGTGAAAAGCTTCCTTTAATTCAATATAATTTAATGAAAAATACTTAAAGTGTTGAACATTTAGTAGTGAGCAAAATCACCACTTGCTTCTGTTCTCATGATGGAGACAGAAACAAATGAGATAAGTAAAATATTTAGGGCATTAAGCAGTGCTGAATACAAAGGACAAAATAAGGAAGTGGGGGGAGTATTGAGGGGGAAGAAATAAAAATCTAGATAAAGTGGCCAGGAGGCTATCACTCAGGGAGGAACTCCCAATGAAGTCCAGAGGGAGTAATGGGGCGGGGGGAGCACTCCAATCAGATGGAACATAAATGCAAGAGCCTGAAGCAGGAATAGGTCTGGTATGGTCCCAGGCCAGAAAAGGGCCATGTGTGACGGAAGCAGAGTCGACAAGGTTAATAGTAGAAGGAAATAGAAAGTGAGCCAGTCATGCAGGGTCTTATAGGAATGTTGGTTTTGATTAAGATATGAGCTGTTGGAGTTGGGAGACTGTGGGGATGGGTCCTAAACAGTAAGAGGTTTGCCGAGTGCATTTTACAATCGCCAAGTATCATGCCAGGAGTGACAATTTCAAGGCTGAGGAATGACATGTTCCCTTATAGAATTATCTTCTAGCAGGACCAGACAGGCAGGTTCAGAGAAATCTAAGAGACGAGATTATAAACATTTGAGGTAGGTGGTTGGGTGGGTTTGTTTTTTTTTTTTTTTAAAGATTTTATTTATTTATTTAACAGATAGAGACCACAGGTAGGCAGAGAGGCAAGCAGAGAAGCAGGCTTCCCGCTGAGCAGAGAGCCCAATGTGGGGCTCAATCCCAGGACCCTGAGATCATGACCTGAGCTGAAGGCAGAGGCTTTAACCCACTGAGCCACCCAGGCGCCCCCTGGGTGGGTTTTAAGTAGGAGAGAGCAGAAGGGTCTCACATTCAGGTATCACCAGCAAATATCTGGGAGTGACCACAGTATCAGTGGAAAGGGTCCCAAGATGAAGCTGTGGGGCCGAGGGAAATGAGGAGATCAGAAAGCATCAGCTGTAGAGACAGAGAAGGAATGGCCAGAAAGGTGAGAAGTCAGGAAAGCGGCCTGGAAGGTAAGAGATGGCAGAGCTATGATGGGAAGGAGCTGTGATGCCCAAGATGAGAGAAGACACACGAGACAGGACTGAGTGGGAGCGCCTACCGTGTGTCTGCACAGGCGAATGCTTGGGGCCAGAGGCGGGCAGGCAGGACCATGCAGAGGAGCATGTGAAAGCTGCCTGCCTCAACCTCTCCATGCAAGGGTAAGTGAGCTCATGAAGGGAGAGCAGAAGAGTGGGCACAGGCACAAGAAGGGTCCTAGAGGTTGGTAATCATGACCATGGAAGGCGAGACCAGTGAGGATGGTCAGGTGCTTTTCTCTGGACACTGAACTTTATGGGTGTGAGCAGAAACTTGAACTGTAATGATGATGTCAACTCAGCAGAACCATGCAGGAGACCAGGAGGCAGTCAAGGACCTGAGGGAGGGCACACAAGGAGTGATGACAATCATACTCCGCTTACACTAGGGAAGGAGGACGGGGAAGCGGTCCGTGAAAACAGGGCTAAGGTGGCTGGTGCTGGCACTTGGCACCTGGAGTGTATTTGCTAATGCACAAGACTCATCAGTTCCTGCCCCAGTGCCAACAGGACGACTGTGAACTCCATTTCTCCTCCAAAATGACCCAAGATTCTCCTACGTTCTATTCGTTACAGAACATCTAACTCTGTTGAGCAGTAACTTCGGCCTCTGTTTAAAAATTTTTTTTTACTTACAAGGCTATCTTATATATTTCTTAAATTTATCTTAATTTGGAGGTGCCTGGGTGGCTCAGTGGGTTAAAGCCTCTGCCTTCGGCTCAGGTCATGATCCCGGGGTCCTGGGATCGAGCCCCACATCGGGCTCTCTGCTCAGCGGGGAACCTGCTTCCCTTCCTCTCTCTCTGCCTGCCTCTCTGCCTGCTTGTGATCTGTCTGTCAAATAAAAAAAAAAAAATTATCTTAATTTGCTTTAAGTTGTCCAAATTATGTTAACTTTTCCAACTTACCAGCTACTAGTATATGTGAAACCAACAAATGGCAGGTGGTGGCCAGAAAATGCAGTATGTGTGGGTGGGGGCATCGTTTCCTGAAAGAGGAAAAAACATCTGGTAAGAAATAAGTAACCATGCTCTGTAGGTTGGCCTATAACGTTAGGAATAGGCCATCAATAGGAAATATGTGGCTCTTCAATTTAGAAACACAGATTAAGTCCGGTGCAGATGTGCAGTGATCTAGAATCCAGACAATGAGCACTGCCACTGTAATATTCTAATAAAATTAAACTCCAGATGGAAAGTCTGACATTGAGAGCCCAGTGATTATTCATGTATGCATATGTGCAGATTTGCCTCATCACTAAAAATTACTTGTAACCCAAAATCAATATCCACCTTGCTTCTGCAATCACTAGCAGAGAAATGCAGAACAAAAAAAAATTTTTTGAGCTGCCTGATGCCTAAGTTTCCAGCTGGGACTGAACAAGGAGACGCTCTGCCTTCTTGTTTCAGCTCTGATACGACAAAAAGTATTCCTTCCAAGGTCTGCATGTGCCACGTCTCTCAGATTTTTCTGCTTTTTATGGGCAACTGCGTTGTCTAAAATGTCCTCCACGCATAGCGCAGGACGGCCGTCTAGATGGTTTCTAAGCAAGACAGCTCCGATGTGCCGAACAAATACATATGTGTGTTAGAGAAGCTTTGCTCAGGCCCAAGTTATACTGCTGTTGGCTGTGAACGTGCTGTGAATTAATCAACAACATATGTATTCGATAAGGTTTCTTTAAAGATAAACATACATAAAACAAGGTTACGTACTGACTGGATGAATGAAATGACCAGAGGCTCAAAAGAACCTACCCCTGTGTTTCCCCCTAGAAACAATGGTTCAATATTCACAATTACAGCACACACAGGAACTTTATGGAACATTTAACTACCATAATCAGAATCAACTGTACTCTGTATTTAATTTGGGAAGATGCAAATTTCTGTTTAGAGTAAATATAATTCTTATGATAAAAAACTGATGAGGAAAGTCCATTTAACTTTTTTTTTGGAGGTCCAGAGAAAGAAGCAGAAGAAATCTTTACCTGCCTTGCATATGCCACTTACTGAACAGTGAGAAGTGATAGAAAATCAACAAATTTTTAGTGCAGAATTAAAGCCATAAGAAATAAAATAATGGAAGAAAAAAATAAAGCTCAAATTAAGAAGGCTAAAAGGGCAACATCCATAAAATTTTATGTTCTTATGGTCCTAAATTGTAACAATGTCACCTAAAAGTGTAGAGCAGAGGCTGACAACCTGTGTCAGCCACAAGCTGAGAGTGATCCAGTGTTTGGTGACTCTGCTGGTCTGCCACCAGCCCCAAGGGAGCCTACAGCCTCAGGATAGCAAGGCTATAGAATTTTCCCCCCTTCCCTTCCTACCAATTTACTACTTTTAGTGGCAACACCACTGGGCATGGGAGCTCTCCAAACCAAGTCAGCCTCCTGCCAGCAGCTCGACGGCCCCAACCAGGCTGAAGGAATGGGGAGGGACAGTTTTTAACCAAAGTTCAGTTTCTCATGAATAAATGCTTCTCAATTTATTTCCCTTGGGTTGAGTTATCAAGTCCTGAAATGGTTGTTTTTGACAATTTGTCCAGCATCATGGAGCTTTGTAAGGAGAGATTTGCCAAACTCTCACTCTGCCATCACGAAATCGACTTTTCTAAGCATCTAATTTCTCCTCTTTCTAGTAAACCTCATGGCATAACTGATCTAATTAGTAAATACGTGAAGTTTAATTTTGCTCCTTGTCATAAATAAACATGTTCACCTCAGTGAACTCTCTCAATTTCTCAATGTATGAGAAAATAAATACTAGAAGCCACAATTACTGTATTGATAAGGAGGTCCATAAAA
The DNA here is from genome assembly GCA_003697995.1 of Taxidea taxus jeffersonii. Classification (NCBI taxonomy): domain Eukaryota; kingdom Metazoa; phylum Chordata; class Mammalia; order Carnivora; family Mustelidae; genus Taxidea; species Taxidea taxus. Next base: position 25,397 of record ML108801.1, on the reverse strand, counting down.
TTGCTTCATAACCATATTAAGAAGAGCTTCTTTGCAATGTCATACTTACAGAATTCTTTAAACAATCATCATCCACATCAAAATTCGATGTATCTGTTGGGCTACTAACTTCTGGAATATAAGGTGCTTCACAGTTTCGAATATTATCCCAATCAATTCCATTGAAAAAAGGGTGTTTCTTAAAGTCTTCTATTCCATTTTGACCAAGTCGGTGTTCTCTGCTGCAAATGAGTCTTCGAATAAGATCCTTAGCATTTTCAGACACATCGGTCACTTGAGCTGGAAACTGAAACCTCTCCTAGACACAGAATAACAGGAACAAAACACAAATCAGATTAACATTTATTTTCTTAAAAATGCATTTTCTCTTAAAAAGTGGCTAATAAGTGGGGGCGCCTGGGTGGCTCAGAGGGTTAAAGCCTCTGCCTTCAGCTCAGGTCATGATCCCAGGGTCCTGGGATCGAGCCCCACATTGGGCTCTCTGCTCAGCGGGGAGCCTGCTTCCCCTTCCTCTCTCTCTGCCTGCCTCTCTGCCTACTTGTGATCTCTGTCAAATAAGTAAATAAAATCTTTAAAAAAAAAATGTCTAGTAAGTGTTTACTGGTACAAAGTACTTATACTACAAAAGAAAAGAGCATTTTTCTAAATGAACTTTTAATTTTATATGTGACTTATTCATTCACACATGCATCGTAGAAAGAATAAACTGAATGCTAAAATACTTTAAATTGCTATCAGAATGAAGAGAACTTATTAAAAGTAGACTGAGTGAACATTTCCGTAGAGTGTATATGACTCATGATGTTCATATATGCCACAAGCCAAGCATTAAGTAAGAACAGTAAACACCTGTGAAAAACGGACCATGCACTTGACACTCATGGAAACGCTTTGTTCACTTAATGCCTATAATCCTCACAGCAATCCTTGAAGGCAGGTGCCACTATTATCCTGGTTTTATAGAAGAGACCCAAAGGCCCAGGGAGTTCAAGCCAGTCACTCCCAGTCACACGACTAGTAAACCGAAGAGCTGGGGTTTTGGAAGAGCAGTCTGACCCCAGAGTCCAGCTCGGAACTACCACTCACAATGATTTCTCTCTGAAATGATTTACATGCTCTTTACAACGTGGTAGCTAGCTGTTCCCTGTCTTCCGACTCTCCATAACTATTTAGCAGGTTATCCTTGCAGCCAGGCAGAAGAGCACCAGCTCCACAGAAGAGCATTAAGGGACTGATACATACATGAAGCAACTGATCGTAACTGTCTCACCCCTCTTTTATGGGACATTCCTATTCCAGGTGTTGCAACTGCTCACAATCTTCTGAAATCGATCAATCAGAACTCAATCAGAAATAATCAGAAATAAATACAATTTATTTATATTTCATCGGGAACTAAATGGATTAAGGCTCCATTACTTTTTCCCTGTGGTGAATCTGGACTCTTTTCACTGCACTGATCCTAAAGAAGACTGGAACAGGTACCCTTGTACATACATCTTGCTTCAACTGAGTACTTCCTTAGGGCAGACTCCTAAACCTGAAGTTGCTCAATCCAAAGTTCTAACCCTTTTCAAAGCTCTAGATACTTATTTACAGACTTGTTGACAGAAAGGTTACATCAGTTCCTACTGACAATGTCCAACAATACCCATCTTACTGGGTTATTTACAGTACAGAGTAGAATTTTTCTTTTCACCTTTGCCAGGGGGAAAAAGGATATCTGTTTTATTTTGATTTGCATTTAATTTATGATGGGTAAGGATGAGAATTTTTTAAATGCATTCTAGTCATAAGTATACTTATAGTAGTAAGGACATAAATTATCTGCTTACCTGCTTCATTATTCTACTGACGAGACCATCTAATTTCCTATTTATTAGCATTTCTAATAAAATACAGGGGGAGGTAAGAACTAATAGTTTTATGTATAATTTATGGATTTTGATTATTCATGTTTGTCAGGTCCCCTATTAGCATAGAAATTAGAATGTTCATTGTTTTTAAAAAAATATTTTTTAACTATCACATTACTTCAAATTTATTGTATCATTTACCACACTGAATTGAAAAATAGTAAAATATACTAACTTTATGATTCATGATTTTTCCATATGTCTCCACCAGAGATTCTGCATAAAATGGTGTTTCTCCATAAAGCATTTCGTACATACAGACTCCCAGAGACCACCAGTCACATTCAGGTCCATATCTCCCTTTCCCATCTTCCATGGCTTGAAGGATTTCAGGAGAGATATAATCTGGAGTTCCAACAGCCACTGAGGACTGGACCTGAGGAAGTTCACACACTTTTAGCAATCTACTATATTAGAAACAATAATTAATTTTAAAATATTTACACTTACTCACATATACAAGACATCATTTCAAAACTACAACTTTGTCATTACCTGAATTTAGCCTCCTTGTACGTATAAGTTCAATTGTATATAATCTCCACACTAACAGTCCTCCAGATTTCACAATACTATAGAATCTTTATTATTGATGGTACTTCATTGGCTACATTTAGGGTAACAATAGGATTTAAACATCACAGCCATTAAAAACAAACTGAGTATTTAGTACAGAGCATTCTGATTATTGATATTATCTAACCAACACATTCCTATAAATAATGGAACTAGGAAAATGCTACATTTGTCAAAAGGAAAATATAGCCTGAAAAAAACAGGCCAATACTTATGAGCAACCCAGAAATTATTTTAAAACACCTTAACTGAAACCTAAGGAAATAATTATTAACAATGTACTGCAAAGCACCTATTAATTTAAAAATTACAAAGGGGTTTGAAACATTCTTCAAAAAAATAAAGTCCCAGTAGAGAAAAACAGTTGGGCATGTAATTATGGGAAGTTAGATGTAAATGAGAAAATAATCAATATGCATGATCTTGGGCATGCATCTTGCAAGGTACTCTGAAATAAAATTGCTTCTCTGTATGTTTTAAAGAAGCATATCAAAAAAGAATATTCTCAAGGTAGAATAATGGTTAATATTCTGGATTTTCTAGAAAAAAATATCATTCTTAGTAATCCTTGGAATAGACTTCTTCTTTGGTAATTCTGAGATAAGGTAACTTGAAAACTCTTGCACTGCAAACTCTTAAAAATACTAGATAAAATACAACAACGATTTTTTTAATAAACATATAAATGAGCTCTTAGAGAAAAAAGAAATTCTTAGGGGCCGGTTATCAAGAAATGTTGGAGAACCAGAGCAATAAGCGTTATAGCAGGACTGGGGCATGTTGGTTTTCATTTTCTAGATACTTGGATTTTAATATATCCATGAGGACGAGAGGACAGTCCTCAGCTTATATGAGGTTTGAAGCAAGAGGTCACCCCCTATAATAATAGCCCTTGCTCTAGAGGGTAAGTAAAAAGGTGAATTTTAAAAATCTGCCACTCAGAGAAAGAGACTTTGTCCATATTGATTGTGGCTGAAATGTGAAGAAAAATTGCTCCTCCCAAAATTCATCACTTTCAGCCACATAGTCCCAGCAGTGGGTATTCTAAATCATAGTGCTTCTGTGGTCCAGAATTCCTCAAGCCACTGGCAAAAATACTGGCACCTGGTAAGGTGCACCCAAAAACTTGGCATAACAAATTCAAAACTACTCCTATTCAAAATTTACTACTTTACAGGACACATGATCAAACCTCGCCGCATAGAATTCTCACACATAAAAGCCCACTGAAGATGAGCTCACAGTCCAAAAATACAAACTAAATGAGGAAACAGTCCATCACACACAAAAAAATCAGAAATCAAAGCAATATAATTAGACCTCTGACAATGATCAATTATACATGAAGCTATATAAATATGTTTTAAAAATGATTAAAAATTTAAAATATAAAAATCATAAGAAAAGAGAGATGAAAAAAACAAAGTTCTAGGAATAGGGGGAAAAAAACCCAAAACCAAAAAGCTTGTCTTGAAATAAAATAAGTAAAAAGTGAATAGGTAAAAGATATGATAAAATAAAACCAGATCCATTTCTATCCACACTGCAGAGTACCAAAGGCAAAGACATCTTCAAAACAGTAAAAAATATAGAAAGATTGCCTACCAAGGAATGACAAGCAGACTGCAGCTAAATTATTGGTATTGACACAGCAGTGAGAAGAAAATGGAATTGAATCTTCAAAGTGACAAGACAAAATAACTGTCACCTAATTATGATACATGAATGGGGGTTAAAGGTATTTTCACACAAAGAGCAAGTAAAAGTGAATTTCCATGTACACACTTTTCCAGATAAACATAAGGATACACTTCAGGAAGCAATTAGTTAAACCCACGTGGAAGAATGTGGTAGTAGAAGCAATTGTGAGCAAAGATATTAGTAAACTTTAACATACATACAGTCATTAATTGGATCACATAGTGACAAAAGAGGAAGGGGATGAGGAGGAGTAGGAAAAAGAGGTGTGTCAGAGGAGGGGGGAACAACTATTTAAAGGTTGAAAATCAGGTGGAACTAAAACACCAGAAAACAGTAATGTGTAATGTGTTACCGAGGGAACAATTAGGATCCAATTGGTTGAAGTTTCTTGTTCTCTCATCTTTATTTTTTACTTACTTTTAAATTATTATTTTTAATTGTGGTAAAATACCTGTAGCATGAAATTTACCATTATACCCATTTCAAGCATACACTCCATCGGCATGAAGCACATTCACGCTGTGGTGCAACGGTCACCACTACCCTTCTCCAGAACTCTTTTCATCTTGCAAAACTGAAACTTGGCATCCATTAAGCACTAACTGCCCCCTGCCCATCTCCCGCCCCATCCCGGGCCCTGACAACCACCAACAACCACTTTCTATCTCTAAGTCTGACTACCCCCGGTGCCTCATATACAGTATTTGACATTTTGTGTCTGACTTAAATCACTTAACATTTCCAAGGCTTATCGTGTTGCATCATGTGTTAAAATTTCCTTCTTTTTAAGCCTGAATAATTTTCCATTGTATGTAAATACCACATTTCCGTTATCCACCCATCTGCTGATGGATACCTTGATTACTTAAATCTCTTGGATACTGTGGATACTATGAATGTGTGTGTACAAATACCTCCCTGGTTTCAATTCTCTGAAGTATATGCCCCTAAGTAGAAGTGCTGGATCATACAATAATTCTATTTTTTAATTTTCTGAAGAACTGTCATACTGTTTTTCAGAGTGGCTATAGCGTTTTATACTTTACTACCAACAGAGTACAGGTGCTCCAATTTTTTCATACCTTCACTAACACTTCTTATTTTCTGTTTTATTGTGAGATTTTTAATTTTTTAAAATTTAAATTAAATTAATTAATTTTAAAAAGAAATTAAGCCACTTAATGAGTGTGAGGTAGTATCTTTGGTTTGCATTTCCCTAATGACTAGGGATGTTAAGCTTGTTGGCCATTTGCATATCTTCTATGGAGAATTGTCTATTCAAGTATTTTGCTCATTTTGAATTGAGTTGTTACTGAGTTGTAGAAGTTCTTCACATATTCTGGATAATCAGCCCCTAATCAGACATATGATTTGCAACTATTTTCTCCCATTCCATTAGATGCCTTTTCACTAAGATGACTGTGTCCTCCAGTGGACAAAAATTTTTAAAGGTAGTGTAGTCCTATTTATCTATTTTTTTCTTTTGTTTTCTATTGTTTGGTGTCATGTCCAAGAAATCAATGCCAAATCCAACATCATAAAGCTATCCCCTATATTTTCTTCTAAGAGTTTTATAGTTTTAGCTCTTATATTCAGGTCTTTGATTAATTTTTAGTTAATTTTTATATATAGTATAAAATAAACTGAGTTTCTTGTCTGGCTTTAAAATATGGTGAGAAACGGACTCTAGACTTCAGGTAAACCTTAAATGCTAAAAATTTAAAGATAAACATTAAAATATTTGAAATAGAATGTAGAGTCTCCAAAAAAGTAAATAAAAAGAGAAATTAAACTATACTTGACCAAGTCAACAGCAGGCAGAAAAGGGGGAAATAAAGCATGCATGCAAACAAATAAGCAAAACCTACAGAAAATAGCATAAGATCGATACTAAGAATAAATACAAATATACTGGTCATCATGAAATTTATAAATGGACTAAATTTACCTATTAAAAGACAGCACTGTCATATTGAATGACAAATAGAAAACAAACCATGAGAGACTGTGGACTCTGAGAAACAAACTGAGGGTTTTGGAGGGGAGGGGGGTGGGGGGTTGGATGAACCTGATGGTTGGTATTAAGGAGGGCACATATTGCATGGAATACTGGATGTGGTGCACAAACAATGAATTTTGGAACACTGAAAAAAAATTAAAGAAAATTAAAGAAAAAGCCAAAATGAACAAATATTTTTCAAAATTAGCCAAGGTTTAAAAGCAAAGATATAAAAGTTTATGGCAAAGATATAAAAGGTTTATATCTAAACATAGGACACAGAAAGGTTAAAAGTAAAAGGATGAATTAGACATATAAGGCAAATGTTAAAAGAACATTAAGGTAGCTATATTTCTATCAGTTAAAATAGACTCTAAAGGCAAAATCATTATTAAGATTTTTAAAAATTCATTAACATAATTATAAAAAAATAACTCAGAATAGCATTCTGAACAATACACCTAACAACGTAGCTACAAAGGGTTATGTAAACATTGATGATTACAAGAAAAAATTAATAAATTCAGTATCATGGTAAGACTTTTTAAATAACAAATGATATATCAGAAAGAAATAAAACTGGTAAGAATATAAAAAATTTGAACAACAAATTAACAACTTCAATCTTACGGACCCAAATAGAAACCTGGACCCAGGAATTAAAAAGAGTGTAATATCTTCAAACAGACAAATAACATTATAAAAACTAGCCTGTTATAAAGCAAAAGCAAATCTTGACAAATGCCAGAAAAAACTGATTATTAAATAGACCCATTCTCCAGTAAAATAAAACTAAAAAGAACCAAATAATTAATACTAAAGATATTAAAAATAATCAATGGTCCACAGAGGTTTTCTAACTAAAGTTGGAAAACATTTAGAACTGAAAAGTAAAATGCTCTATATATCAAAACTGACAAAGGGAAACAAAAGCACAAGCAAACATTAGGATTGAAAAAAACAGCAAAACTACACAAGTAACAGATTTTAAAGTTAGGAAGAGTACAATATGAACATTATACCATCAAAATCGAAAACTCAGAGAAAACAGACAATTTTCATAGGAAAAAAAATATAACTTACCAAAACTGACTCAGGAAGAAATAGAAAACCAAAGAGACCTATAACCATTAAAAAATGTGAATCAATAGTATAAAATCTACCTGGAAAACAAACCAAAAAAACAAGAGGAAAACAAAACTAAACCAAGGCAAAGGTGATTTAAAAGTGAGTTCTACCAACTTCATAAGAATTGGGCAACCTCTATATTATATAAACTTGTTCTAAAGCCAAAATTGGTAAGGGGAGAGGACAGGACTACTCCCCTGTCCATTTTCTAAGGCTAAGATAACCCAAACACAAAACTCAGACAAGAATGATTTGAGAAAAAAAAATCATACTGCAATCTCAGAATGGTCAATCTCAAGTATGACTCTCGGGTAACATCCAATATAAAATATTAGCAGAGTCATTCAAGCAATTTGTTCAAAAATATCAACACATCTTCAAAACAAAGTTACGTTTGGCCAAAGAACAGATGATTTAACATGAGAAAATCTGTCATTCATCAGTTTAACAGATTAAAGGAAAAACACCCTAATATCATCATCACAATGAAAGCAGAAAAGTCATCTGATTACAACAATAATAACCATAACAACATATTCTTATGCTAATAAGAAACAGAAATTTCATAATAAGAAACAGAAATTTCCTTAATCTTGTAAAGAGTATCTATCAAAAGCTTATGGCAAACATCATAGTTAATTTGAAACTACAGAAAAAAACACCATGAGCATCAAGAACAAGGCAAAGGAGATCCCTATTACCATACCTATTTAATATTGCACTGAAGATCACTGATTGCATACAGGGGAAAAATAGCATACGTAAGCATTTGTTAATGTGAATTATATGACTGTCCATGTACAAAACCTAAAACAATTTACAAATTATTTTGAATAAAAAATTCAGTGAGCTTTCTAGTTTCAAAATGAGAATACAAAAATCAACTGTGGTCCTCAACAAAACAATAAGCTATTAAACTGAAAAACTGTAATAGTTATTGTTTATAATGCTCCATGCCCCCAAAATCCAGTAGGCCTAGGTACAAATTTAACAAAGGTTTACCGTAAACATGATTATAAAACTTCAATAACAGACATAATGGAAGACCTTAAATAATGGAGAGAGACATCATGTTTGTAGAAAGGAAGATTCCAAGTTATTGACATAAATTTCCCCCAAATTAACCTCTAAATTCAATGCAAGTCTACAAGCTTCTGTTTCTGAAGGGGTATTTGTGTATACTTGTTATATATATATTAACCAATAATATAACCCTAACAATCATATGGAAAAACACATGGCCAAGAACAGCCAAGACAATCTTAGAAGAAGAAAAAGAAGTACAGCAGGACATCCTTCCCAGAAACTGACTTCTTATAAAGGTGTAGTGATTAAGATGGCATATTTTCAACTCATACGTGAGAGCCAAAAAACAAGCTGAGACCTGATTTGGAAAGTCCCCAGATCTAGGAAAAGCTAAAATTGAGGCAGCTGCCCAGGTGATAAATAATGATCCATACAAAGACATATAATTATAACATTTCAGAACACTGGGAAGAATAGAATATCCTAAATGCTTCTAAAAAAGGGAGGAAAGGTTTAACAGAAGAACTGAGATTTAGAATGGCACCAGATATCTCAACAGTAAATGCCTGCTAAATTCTAAGAAAAATCATTTGAAATCTACATTACTATGCCCAAACAAATTATCAATCAAATGTGAGGGTAGAAGTGAAAGCATTTTTCACATGTGCAAGATTATAAAATATTTACTTCCCTAAGTAGCTCTCAGGAGCTATGACCAGATAAAGAGAAAGCCAGACATGGGACCCAGGAAACAGAGGATCCATGCTAGATGGCCATACAGTGAATCCCACTATAAAGAGTAGGATAGTCCTGGCAGGACAGTGCTACAGCAAGCCAGCAGAACAGTCTGGATGAGAAGGGAGAAGGCAAGACTCCAGCGCAGCTCCCTCCAAAGGTAAAAGGGAACCACTTGGTTACTTAATGTTTCTGAGAGAGAAAGGAATTAGGGGTTGGAAAGTTTGGGGATAAACTGGTGAGAGTTATATAGAAAATAAGACAAAGTGTCAAGTACACCACAGACAACAAAAAGTGTTCAAGAAAAGAAATGTAATTAAAATAAACTGCATGGCATGGCAAAATTATTAATGATATTTGTATAGAGTTATAAAGAATTGAACAGGATTTAAGGAAAGACACTAAGAAGATAGAAAGTGTATGGGATGGGTGAAATGGTAGGAAATTAACAGGTAATAACTAGTACTAAATAATCAAAAGACAATAGCACAAGTATGATAACAAGAAACATGTAAATAAAGGAAGCGACAAAACAAGCAGCCAGAAGACTCCCAAGTGTCTGCCTCGAGCAAAGGAAATCTGGAGGCAGAAAGAATGGGACAAAGGAATGCAGTTTTTATAACAAGCCTCCTTAAAATACATATAGATCACTTTGATTAAAAATAAAATAAAATAAAATGGAAATAAAACAAGTAAAAAGGCTTGTTCATTATAATTTTCTAAATGGAGGATAAACATGCTATATGTCTAGGAGAATTATTTTGAGATCATCAGCAAAGAATGAATGAGCAGGAAGACACACCAGGATTTCAAGGAATAAACTTGATCAGGGTAACTCATACAGACAGAAACAGTCCTCACCACATTCTGGAACACACAGGGATTTGGAAGGCCACCTATCAGACTCCAGGAAAAGAGCCCCCCAGCTTTGAGTCTAAGAGGCGTATGACCCGCAGGACTCGGGAAAACGCTAGCTCTTCTGGAATTCATCTTCACTGTAGCACTCTGCTCTCCAGAATTCTGATCCAAAACCTCTGGAGGCCACAGCCTCCCCGACTTGAATCTGTGTCTTCTCAACTCAGCAAGGCCTCCCATCTTGCATCAGATCTGCCCTCATCAGCTGCCTACTTCATGCTTCACAGAGACGCAGAGGTTCCGGAGGCGCAGTTCCACAGACACATTCCACATGGTTACTGCCCTCATAGATCTTAACTTCTACAAATACCATAACCCCACAGGACAGTATGGTTATTTTTGCTTTTCACACTCATCAGATGGCTTTTATGTAAATTTTGAAGGAAAGATGAGCCTTTTTTTCTTTATCCTACAGTTCTTATTTATCATATCTGATATTCTTTATCCTATTGATCTAAGTATCCAAATGGTATCATTTCCTTTGGATTAAAGGACATTCTTAAGCATCCAGGCCTGCTGGAGAGTAATCTCTTTCATTTAACTGAAAATGTCTTTTATTCACCTTCATTTTTGACAAATATTTTTGCTTGGCAGAGAATTCTTGGTCTATAGATTTTTTTTCTCTTTCAGCACTTTAAAGATATTATTTCTGATGAGACACCTATGGTTATTCTTACCATTTTCCCAAAGTATGTAACGTGTTTTTAATTCTGGCTGCTTTCCATTTTTTTCCTCTTACCTTTAATTTTGGGGAGTTTAATTGTGGATAGGTGTGGTTCCTTTTAACCTTGATGTACACTAAGATTCTTAGATTTGTGTTTTTCACCACATTTGGTAAGTCTGAGCCATCAACCCTACAAATTCTTTCTGCTCCTGTTTCACTCTCTTCTCTTTCTGGTATTCCAATCACGTGGACCCCGGAGCCTGAGTTTATTTTGCTTCAATCTTTTCCTCTCTGTTCTTCAGACTGGATCATCACTATTGACCAGTTTTCAAACTCACTGGCACTTTCTTCTCTCATCTCTAATCTGTCATTAATCTCCTCCTGTGAGTTTTTTTTTTTTTAATTTCTATTACTATACTTTAAGTTCTAAAGAGGTCCATCTGATTTCTTTTCTTGCTGAGATTCCTTATCTGAGCCATCATTAAGACTACATTTTGATTCTTTAGACATATTTATTTAAAAAAACATATTTATGATAGCTTTATTATGTCTCTAATTCCAACATCTATGCTATGAAATTTTCCACTGACAACTTTTATTTTTTAAGTCTGTAACAGAATCCCCATCTTATCCCGATTGTTGTTTGGTCTGGTGATTTCTGATTGAATGTTCATCATTGACAGAAAAAGATATTATAGAGAGTATGGACTGTGTTATCTTCTACTGAAGATGTTAATTATTATTGAAGCAGATAAAAAAAATACCACCTGACCTCCTTAAACAAGGGTTAGCTTACAATTATACTCTTTGGGGGCAGATTTGTAGAAACTCTAAGATTCATCTCAATCCCTTTGACTTAGAGGACCACTTTCAAACTCAATGAATTTTACCAGGACTTGAATTTAGACTGTTAGACGGGTTTGGAGTCTTACGTGGTATAAAGGTGTTAAAAAGTTCCCCGGGGCCAAAATTCCAGTGTCCTCATGCACTATCTCTTCTCCAGCACCACACGATTTCCAGAAACCTATTCAATTTTCAGATACCCAGCATCTATTATTTGGTATATCTGCTGTCTTATACTGCTTTTATACAGCCCAACCTGTAGGAGATAGCCCCATAGGCATACTTTAAGGCCCTCTCTCTGAAAAACTCCCTCCTCTCCAGTGTTAAATACTGCAGACTAACTAACTCATCTCTGATGTCTTCCTCCTCAGCTCTGGAGAACTGCTACCCTCACCTCTAACTCTAGGTTTCTGCATCAGGGGCCAGCAAACTGTTTCCATACTGGGAAATGGTAAGGCACATCTCATGAACTCATTTCCCTCAAAGATAACAGTCTTATGCTGCCTGTTGTCCACTGCCTGAAAACAGATGTCCCAAATATTATGTACAATTTTACAGTTTTTTAAAATGAGAGGACAATTTAGTACCAATTACTCCTTTCAACATGGCCAGAAGCAGAAGTCATAAAACCTATTTTTTTTTTAAGTTTATCTCCTTAGGATACATTTTCAGAAGTCAAATTACTGGTCCAAAATAATATGACATTTTCATGGCCTTTGGAATATATTATACCAAACTGCTCTCCAAAATAATTTCTGCCAAGTGAAATTACATATATTTGGATCTCTGCTATATAGCCAGGAAACGGAAGTAAAAACACACAAAACAAAACAGGGAATAAAATTGGGGCATATAATCCTTTAAGTTTATATGAGGGACCTAGGGTTAGTAAAAGTAAACCAAATGGGAATGTGAAACTAAATCCACGTAGAAATGTTCTGATGAAAGCATTCATTTGTTGAATATTGTACCTCAAAAAAACTAGACAACTAGGAAAGAAAGATTAAAAAAAATAAAGGCAAAGAAGGAGTCACATTTTCTTCTTCCATGTGGGACTTGTTTTATTCACCTCTCTAAAACAGTGAAAATACCTCAAGTACAATTAATAAACAGCTCAGCTAAAGAAAAAAAAACAAAGAAGGTTCTCATAAAAGACACACTGTATCAATCTAACACCATTAATATAAGCAGTTAAAAATGGCATTGGACTTTGTATACAAACCTTATTATGAGTAAGTATCCCTAATGCCATTGTGGGAAAAGGTAGAGCACAGAAAGACAAATGGATGGATGGATACTTAGAAAATATAAACAGATGGTTTCTAAACAGGACAAGTAACAAAGGAGATATCTGTGGATAAAATAACTTGAGATTTATCTTTATTTACCGTTCCATCTTCCATCAGCTTCAGACAAGAACCAAAATCTGCTAATCGAATATGTCCATTCATATCCATCAATATATTGTCAGGTTTGATGTCCCTGAAAAGACAGACATTCAATTTTTAGTCGGGAAAAAGAAACATAACGATTTACTTGGTAAGAAAAATTTATCTGAAAATTTCAACTTTTTTTAAGACTAATAATCTAAGAACACTTGACTACTTTATGGGTTCAAATCCTGGCTCTGATTCATATGAAAACTTTCGTAAACACATATACTTTCAGTGTTCTGAAAAAAACTGCTTTTGGCAGTTTTTCATCTTTTTTTTTT